>VIBL01000441.1:0-164496 GCA_008271625.1 Lutraria rhynchaena | reverse complement strand
AACATGAGAAACGTTGGCTGATTGTATTTGAAATCACGTATATCCATTTCAAATCTCTTATATCTCTCATTTCGCCACGTAATAACTTCGCCAATATCGACTTGCATCCTATCTATAACCAACTGTAACGTCTCTTCGTTTTTATCATCCACCAGATCTTTTAAATCATTCTTGAGAATGTTCACGCCCTTTTCAATATCTTTCATTATTTTCCGCGTAATTTCATCTTCGCTAGTTTTATCATCCAAAGCCCACTCCTTCTTAAGTTTATTTATTTCAGTCTCCAATTTTTCTTTGTCGATATATTTTTCTAAATTTTTTCTCATCCTTTGTATGATATCTGTTTTTATTTGTTTTAAATTTTCTAAATCATAATCCTTCGCCATCTTGTTCATTCTCTTTATCACAAATGATTTAGGTGCTGCGTCACCGGCATCTGTAGGAGTTCCGAGATTCGTGATCTTATTTCCAAACATATCGATCTCTCCTCTTTTCAAAAAGTTATTGTTTATATAATTTAAAGATATATCTGATTTTGGGACCTTAGCTTTTGGCATTCTTCCAAATTTATCTACAGGCATTTTTAATCGAACAAAGTGAGCTCCTTACGTCGCGCCAAAAAAAATAAACACAAGTGCCCACATATTATTGTCCCCCTTGGCTGTATTTGTTCTGTATTATATATTATTTTGGGATATTCAATATTTAAGTAGTTTATTATCTCCAGAGGCGGTTGTATTCCATAGCTATCAAAATAAATATTATTGTACCAACATACCCAATGTGTTCCTTTTGTATCTGATGAACCAAATTCATCATTCGGATTTGTATCATCCAAGTTTAATATGCCGCATTCATTTTTTAATGGACGTTTGGGGAGTTGATCTCTCATGTACACTCCTCTAAAATTATGAATTTTTAATTTTTTGACTGCATCTATCAATTCAAAATTAGTTAATGGTGCATATGGCAGTAAAATATTTGCAACTTTGATCTTTAAATCTGTCTCCATTTTATAACAAGAATCCCAACAGCGGGATGTTCTCTCCAGTTCCATCGTACAATTCCCCCCCTTCTTTTTTCAAATACAAGCCATCGCCGAGAGACTTGAATCCAGAGCCTGCGGCAGGCCTCAAATAAAGCCCGTCACCATCAGTTTCTAGTTGACAAACACATCCGCCTTTTTTAAGATACAATCCGGAACCAATGGCTTTTTGCGCAGCAGTACTAGCTAGTCCCGATAATGCGCCCACGCCAAGTGCAGGCAATACCGTCTTTGCCAACACAGGCAAAGCACTTGCAGCCAACATGGGGAGAAAGCCACCTTCAATTTTTGCGTTATATTCCAACTGTTTTTTGCTTAATTTAAGAGTCACTCCTACACCATTTTCATAAGCTCGTTTTATTTTATTCAATTGCGTCTCGGTGATAGCTATAATATCATCACCTTTGAAATCCTCTTTGTCCAAACGTATACTCGTGGCGGTGCTATTTTTTATAGCGCGTTTAATTTTATTTTTTTGTCCTTCGGAAATATTAACTTTTGTATTTATGTAACTCATTTTATAAGATTATATTTGACGTATATGAAATCTAATCGTAATATTTTCTCCTCTCAAATCAAGCAATTTGCCATGTTGATCTGTAAGTTCTGTTTCGAGCCCACGTATTGTATCCAAAGTGATTGGCAAATATAACAAATTATGAGGCGTTTCAATTATTTTATATCCAGGACTTACATTAGGAAAAAAACTGTAGATCGTATTTTGTGAAGAACCATTTACATAACTGCCAGAAATAATATCTATATTAACAAGTATACTATTAATACTGAGAATATCAACAACGTTTTCAGATTCGTGAATTCTAGATTTATATTTATTACGATCAAATCCTAATACTCTGCCTATGGATTTTGGATGATTGAAATCAACAACGAAATTATTTCTTATCTCTATTCTGGATTTTAAAGTATTTGGATTTGCGGTGATAGTTATATTTTGTCCAGGCGCTTCGGATTGTATAAAATCATTTATATCAACTATATCATAACTCCCTGTAGGTATTCTAATTGTGTCCCAATTCGCCCCATTATCTTTTGAATATTTGAAATGATTGTTCTCATTGGTGATATTTGGAAAAGAATAATACGTTTCAAGGTTAACAAGTGCTATTTCGTATTTTCTCGTTTTATCAAGTTGTATTGGGGGGTTGAACATAGTTTTAAATTTTGTTTTATTATCAGATACTATAATCTGAAATGAACTTTTAGGTTCTGTATTTCTGGCGATAGTTTCTAATAATTCTTGATCCATTTTTAAGCGAACGAAGTGAGTTATTCGGTCGGCAGATAGAATTCATCCAAGCCGATTCTATATTTGCCATTATCTTTTTTGGATGATAAATCGATTGCAACAAAGCTAAATGGCCTCGCCCAAGCAGTTCTGCACAATTTTCTAAATTCATCCTTCGCCATATCGTGACTCACGTGATCGTTATAAATATGATTTATATTTTTTAAGTCTTGCGGGAACAGACAAATAAAATTGGCATTTTCTCTTATAGTTTGCCTCGGCAATTTGAAATAGTTTTGCGAAAGATAAAAACAGTCGACGTTGCTATGTCTCCCACGGATATAATAACACTCGCATTTATTTTGTTTTTCTAAAATTAAATCATCAAATATCATCAAATTTTTATCCTTAGGATTCAATTCTCTGGGATCTGGAACATCTTCGGCAGATTCATAAAAATTACTTTCGATCCCCTTTCGTGAAACGCTCGCTTCGCTCGCTGCCCATGCTTTAATTAAGTCACTCGGCGAAATATTATTATTTACAATTTCTTCACGATTATCAAAAAGTCGGAGTATCTCATCTTTTGTTAATTTCTTTTCAAAAGCTTCGTTTAAAATACGATATTCTGGCTGAAATAGACTCTTTCCAAAAACTAACAATTTGTCATAATCTAGCCACTCCGGCTTTAGCAAGAGATTAAGCAATAGTGTAGTTTTGCCGCATCCAGATTTGCCAATAATCAGCCCTCTAATACTTTTAGGCAAAAGATGATGATTGTTGCGCTTAGTCGTTATATTCCAAGACAGATCTTGTATCTCCATTTTTTATATATAAAAATGTATTGCGTAAAATGTAAAAAACACACAAATACTCTCAATATTGAGGATATTATTTCAAAAAATAATAGACCAATGAGACGGGGGAGATGCGAAGTGTGCGGAATAATAAAATATCAATTCGTTCGCGACCGTAGGGAGCCGCTTGGCAAGGGCCTGATGAACAAAGCTATAAATAATTTGCCATTTGAAATGCATTTGCCCGGCCATAATTTTACAGGACCAGGCACTAATCTAAATAAAAGATTAAATAGAGACTTAATGCCCAAAAGTTGGAGTACCCCAGTGAATAGAGTTGACAAAGCTGCTTATCATCATGATGTGTGTTATTTACAAAATAAAGATACAAAAACTAGAAATAAAGTATGTGACAAAAATATGCTAGCGGAGATGGCGGGCATTTACAACCCCACTCTAAAAGAAAAAATAGATAGATCGATTGTTAATAAAGTTATTGGAACAAAAATGAGATTTGGCATGGGGAATTAAAGCCATATGGCAAAGTATCTATTCTATTATCACATATGTACCTCTTATCATCAAATGGTGTTGTACTTTTTTTATTAACTTCATTAATGTACATATTATGTTTATTGGAGTTCAACGTATACATTATATTCATTTTAGTTTTATTATCAAATAGACAATCTTTATAATCGTCAAAATTTATATTTTTGTTAATTGTCACCTTGCTTATCCCTTTTAATTTCTTTTCTTCTTTTGGAGAAGTAGAGGGACTTCGTTGCCCGGCATATGTGAACGAATACGCCTTGCTCCTCAAGTAGACTATTTCATTCATAATTTCACCATTTAGCTCATCTTTAAATTTGCCAATCACTTTTTTATTTTTTTCTGAATACAAAGGATGATCAGTTGGATAATCTGATGTATCTAAATGATCTTGTATTTGTTTCATATCTTCATAAATATCTTTAGTTTCAATTGATATGAAAACAGAATCAGTATCACTTGCAACAAGTTTATTTTTAGGGCATAACTTATTTATAACATTATAATAAAAGTCATACATCAATTGCTTTGAATAATCTAATATGCACATGCCTAAGTATATTGGCTTGTTGAATTTAACAGATGTGATATTGTTAATTATAGCAACTAGATTATCATTGAATATTATGGAGTCTTTGAAATTTGGCTTATTTATATATTTTTGTACTATATCTCTATTTGTTGAAAGTATAATTTCACTTCGTCCTCTTATGTTTTCTAATGTCTTGCCATAGAAGCTATTGTTCATAAGTTTCCATAAGTCTTTCTCAAAAGCAGATTTTGATTTTGTTCTTTGTTCGGTATTAAAGTTAATATATTTGGCCAACCAATTTGATTCATCAAAAGATATCGTTCTGTATACTTTAGTAACTTTCATTCCAAGCTTGATATAGTCTTTTAAAATACTATGGTGAACAATATATTTCTTTTTGTCGTATAATGTTAAGAACAGCTTTTCTTCATTGCTTACGGGCCTATCTCCTAATAGTTCTAATTGATAATCCGACATTTCGTCTTTATTTGCTTTCAACTTTTCTGGTGCCAATGGATATTTGTATGTTTTGCGTCTGCAAGCATTTGGATATTCTAAGTCACATTCTAGTATACATCCTCTGCCTTTTGGAATCTTCAAATAATAATTTGGATCAGACTCCCATTTGAAATCTTTAGTTGGCAATTTTTGGGACATCGCCCAGCCGTACAAGTTATTTGCATCTAAGTATAATAAATATTTTTCTTCAAGAAACTTATTTAGATCTCCGCCATTTTTAAGTATATTGAGTGCCTCTTGCTTTTCATTATCATCCAATATTCTAACTCCATCATCCAAATAGTTAGGAGTGTATTTGTTAAATGCTTTGACATGTCTTGGGCCAAGGACACCTGAGAACCCTCCACGTATGCCTTTCTCGAACATTAGCAACATATCATAATCTGTTAACAATTCTAGTTCTATATTTGTATATTTTAATCCACACTGCCATGTAAGTCCTGGAGCTGAGTAACAATAGCATGGATCTATTTGATGATTATTTAAAAAGAAGTTCCTAAAATTCTCAAAGGCATCTGCCAGTATGAGAACATCAGTCTTTAAATATAGCTTATGATAATCTCCCAAAGTTCTACATTTGAATGTGTTCCATACATTTTGTGCATGTTCATATTCTTTATCTTTTATGCCCTCTTGTCTTAGTGTTGAATAGAACTTTTCTATTGGTGGCAGTTTTGGTTCTTTTAATCTTTTGATAGACGTTATATATTCATATGGATAGAAGCCTTTTTGTTTTAATAAATCGTATGTTGGATATTCACTTTCTAATATTGGGAAGTGATCCATCGACTTTGCTAAGTCTGAGAGGCCTTTAGACATAAATCTATAAGAATCCAGAAATCTCAACTTTTTATAATATGAACCATATTCTATTGAGATATATTCTTCTGAATTTTTGGAAAGTAACGTTACTTTATTGTACTCGTCTTCGTACTTCATAAGTTCTTCAATCAAAAAGTGAAAATCATAATTAGAGCCATTGTGAAAGAATACAGGGATTATTTTGGTTGCTTTGCCGTCTTTGGTATTGCAAGACTGACATGCTGCACCTCGATATTTGCCAGTATAGTGACAATGTTCTCGTATTTTCGTTTCGGAAAACTCAACTCCACATATATAACAATTGGTTGATTCTTGAAATTCTTTTCTTTCAAATGCATTTAATTTTGGCTTTTTATGTTCGTTGAGATATATATTATAATTTATTTCTTTGAATATCTTCATTATTTTTTCAATATATTTCTCTATCGCATCGTTGCCAATATACGAAAAGTATTGTGATTTGTATATTTGTGGACAATCAGATTTGACATATATGCCATAACTATTAACTTCTTGTTTGAATATTGGATTTGTGTATGATTCATTAGGATTTGGTTGGGATGACTTTATTGGGATATTGTTTGATTCAAAATCACAATATATAACAAATGGCAATTTATTTTTAAAATGATAATTTTTGAATTTAAGAATATTTTTATCTGGCATTATCGTTCTACAATATTCGTTATCGTAACATATTTCTTTATGCTTTGTTAAAGTTTCTAATCTTTGGAATCCTTGGAGACAATTTCTACATGTGAACGATTTATGTCTGGAGTCGGTACATCTAAAACTATCCAAATCTTTGATCAAACAATAATGTGTCTCCTCACCATTATCTTCAATATACAACAAGTCTATTATTGGATCTTGTGTCCTTGTACTTATATATACTGGATATAACGAATGTTTGTTTTTTTGATTCTCTAACGCAAATACGTTGATACTTAAGTTATTTTGATTCTCAACTTTTGGGATACTTTTGATTCTAACGGGGTACTCAATGCCAGTCATATCTATGCAGTATTCATAATCTTTGTATTTGCTCACTCTGTATTTGTGATCATCAGCGGGATATAGTTTTGCTAATATGGACCAAAGAAAACATTTGTTATCATTTGTATTTTTAATATTGATGATGTTGCTTGATTTGAATTTAAGAGGGATATAAGACGAAGCCTTCTGGATACTGTATTTGTATAATTTGAGTTTTGTACTTTTGATATTTCTAAAAACAAATCCAGATCCTCGTTCTTGAAATTTATCTATCCAAGCCTCAAATTTATCTATTAGATCTTCATAAAATTTGGATATATTATTTTGTGATAGGATGACTTGAACAGGATGAGAATAATAACTCTCTATTATATCAAATGACATAGGGGTTGAAAATTCGCTCGTTATTGTTATTTTTATTTTTATTGGGAATCTGTTGATATCTATTTTGTCCTTCAATACATTTATATATTTAGTTATATCATACTCATCAATATCATCAATATCTATCTCAGCGATAAGGTCTTTGAATAATTTGGGATTTTGGGATCTCATTTTTAAAGAACAGATTTTCAATTAGGTACATTGTACAATTTTGTAATTTGCCAAGTGGCAGATTGTACACATATTTTGCCAAGTGGCAGATTGTACGCCAAAATTGATAAATTTGTAATTGTACAATTTTATAATTTGCCAAGTGGCAGGTTGTACACATATTTTGCCAACTGACAGATTGTACACACGCATAATCACCAACTGACAGATTGTACAATTTTATAATTTGCCAAGTGGCAGGTTGTACACATATTTTGCCAAGTGGCAGGTTGTACACATGCATAATCACCAACTGACAGATTGTACACCAAAATTGATAAATTTGTAATTGTACAATTTGACACAATGATAGTAGTATAGTATTGAGCGTAGTAGTATAGTATTGAGCGAGTCTAGGAGGATTTGAGCGAACGAAGTGAGTGAAAATCCGAACACCGCCAGGTGGCCTAGACTCGCTCAATACTATACTACTCACGTATTGCTTTATTGACACGATATTTCATTCGTATGGAAATTTAAATGTGCTTTGGTTTGGCTTGCTGTAACGAGGTTTGATGAGTGTCAGTTAAAATGTGTATGCCTCTACAGTGTTTATGTTTGGCGACTGTTTTGAAGGTGATGCTACAGTCAACAGTCCTAGACAGGAAAAAGACCGTTTGGACAGATGCGAGCGAGTCAAGCATACAGTTTCCTGTGATGACAGAGGAAAAATTGAGAGAATTGTATACATAAAACCAGACCCCTTCCGGACAGGTCCAAATGTCAGGTTTTCTGAGATTTCCACATTCATAATAAGTTGTTGACATTGGAGCGCTTGTGTGCATGATTATAATATTGGTTGAGTATAGAAATGAATAGTAAAGCATAATTCTTTCGTGTTTTTAGTGTGTTAGTTGTACGTATTGTCGAATTCAAAACTGTACAAATCATATCATTTACACCACTTGCCAAGTCAACATCTGAAAGTGCAGTAACGTGATGATAAAATGTAACATGAAAATGTTGATGATACACATTGCGACACAGTTGTATATAGTTCTTTGTGCTGGCCACAAATATAATAAGCGTTATCCCCCGTGTATTCAACTAACACTACAGTATATACAAACTTTAGTTCATGTGTTAAATTTAGGAATGAAAAGAGACTTAACTTGAAACTTTCACCTGTTTCATAATGTCTATCTTCAATCACTAGATTATACTAATACTCGATTTGTGTAAATTCAATCCGATTTGAAAACATAAATCAATTGTAATCATGTTGTCATTGATACGTTTATCAGAATCAAAATGTGACTTCTTATTCATTCCTCGTCACATAAAGACAGTAAAAAACATTTTTTGTTTTGATCTACTCGTAGAGAAATTTCATGTCTAACGTTGCATTATTTCAATTATGACATGTATATTAGTTGATACACATCACATCCTTGATCGATATTTACTGGTTTATATAAAGGAAAAACACAATGAATATAAATATTACCCCATACACTCATCACGGAGTTCCTACGAGGTGAAAATATTCGTGCATATCTATTTCTGACCTACCTTTTTCATTTACTATAATAATGATGAACATGAAGATAATATCAACTCAATTTTTGTAGTAACTGTCATCTTCAGTACTTAGGTACCAGTACAGTGTATTACAGATAAGTCGATGCATGAATTATCGTTATAATTAATCACCAAGTTACAGCTACAATTCAACGCCCAGAACATATCAAAATATAGAATTTCGAATTGAAAACTTGATTCTAAAAAGTTACAGTATCATGATCTTTGGTTCAATAAATGAAGAGTCATTATGTGTTCCCTATTCCAATTCCTTTTTTTTGTTCATGTATCTTCTCCATAGGCTACTTGTGTAAAACTGAAATTCAGATTTTCTTTTCAAATTTAATTGTTGTCATTTTATAATCGCCAACATTTCGGACATCTGACGACAGTCATTATAAAAACATCACCTACTGTCAACACTAAACAACATCAGTTAACATCAAATAGTATTACTTACTAACAACATCAAATAATATCAGCAACAGTCAACATTACATACCATTGACTACAGTCAGCATCACATACCATTAACTACAATCAACAACACATAACATTAACTACAGTCAACAACACATAGCGTTAACTAAGTCAACAACACATAACATTAACTACAGTCAACAACACATAACATTAACTACAGTCAACTACACATAACATTAACTACAGTCAACAACACACAGCGTTAACTTAGTCAACAACACATAACATTAACTAAAGTCAACTACATTTAGCATTAAATGCAGTCAACAACACATAACATTAACTGCAGTCAACAACACATAGCATTAAGTGCAGTCAACAACACATAACATCAACATCAGCTGACTTCAAATAGTTATCTACAGATAAAATCATATTACATCAACTAGAGGCAACATGAAATACAATGTAACGGAATTCAGTGAAATCGTTTTGCTCTTTTTCAATTAAGTACCCACATTAATTAGTCAGTAATGTCTCTTTTTGCAATAACAATCACGTTAATTATCAGGTAATATCAGTTTTTTGGTAATTACAAGAGGATCATCTAAATACTGTGTTGAGGTGTCCATATCGTGTTCTATGTATATATAGGCAAATATATTGTTCGTTTATTGTGCTTTACACGGTTTTGCAACAATATTCTGTTTAGTCAATAAATTGTGGCTTATAAGCCCATTGGGCTAGGTGTATGTATTTATAATATGTAAATCAATCCGCTATATATGTACTCATGGCAGTGCAGTAAAAAATACGCGCGCACGGGCGCACTCACTCACTCACTCACTCACTCACTCACAATAATAGTAATGAATATAACGCATTACTCAGTAATAATTGAAAATCAGTATTTATTTTTGTCTCAACTACGCGTAGATGTTTAGACACACACATGTAATTTTATGTATCCCATAATGACCTTGTCGGCGCTTTTATTCGACATCTGGCGTATTTAAAACTTGAAATTTGGATGTGAATGTTTGTCGTATGCAAAGGAAATAAATTAATGCACACAATAACATCATCTTCATCAGAAAGACGGCCTTATTTTGATGTAAATACTTATAGACCTGTTTCATGGAATAAAATACACATAAATACAATAACTGTTTTGTAAAACATCGTTACCTGGCCCCAAGGTTATAAACTTGAGAACTGTCTCCGAGCTCAAATTTCAATTCCATTCTCGAAGAATTATGGTTGAAAAGATAGAGATTATTAATGTTTAGATACAAAATTACGTCAATTGTGCGGTCAGAGTAATATATCAATAATATCATTACTGCGTGATCATAATTAACTTTGAAAAAAATTAAAATACAACATATGAGATTTGAGCACGGAGACCGATCTCAAGTTTTCAAACATCACATTAAAAGCGAAACTTTGCTTCCAAAACCTGTACAAGCTAGTGCACACAAGTCAAATTTCACTTTAGAATTCATTCTTTGAAGAAATTTCTTCTAAAACTACTCTGAACAAACTATTCGTTTATCATTTTTACAGCTTACCAAACTTTCGTTTTCAATAACGTTCAGGCGTGGTGTTCATTTTAAAACGCATTTTATTTGATGAGTCACTCGTCATATAGAACAGCTGTTTAAATAAATATAACACGGCGGTGAGAGATAGGATTCCTGAAACGATAACAGTGGTCTAATAACAATACAGTCTTGTAAACATAGTGATAATAACATGCTTAGGAATTAGTTAAACGACAATTCATAAGTATATTAGGACAGATCTGTAAATTTCAGACTTTGAAGTGTTTAACTGTATAAATAAAAGTTCGAAACGTATTTGTAAATATTGATAATTTAGTGATATAAGAGAATGCACACTCATGAGGGACTGTTTGCAGCAGTATCGTGAATTCTTTGCGAACAAATATTGAGTTAATGTTTAAGATATTATCCGAGTTGCTTCGTCAATTCTGATGAACCCTGGTCTTTTATCACACGGACATTATTAGCATGAATTAATAAATGCGTCCTACCTGACACATGGACGCTACAATAATTCACAAGTGTAGTTTCCTGTTTTATTGTGTGTTTCCTATAATTGGTGATAACCGTTCTATGACACCTATCTGTAAAAAAACGTACTAATTCATATTGATCGTTGTATTTGCTCTTTAAGAACGTAAGAATCTTGCTGATTGACAAAACAAATATCTTAAATTGTTTTTGTAATATCTGTGACTTGATGTTGGCAACACACTTAAAGAACAAACACACTTCTAGAACATTAATAAGGTTTTGGGATATTATAACCCACTGGTCATTTAAACGACACATGTTTGTTTTACTATGTAGGTTTCTTGGACAAATTTGATCTCTTTGAAGGAACAAAACTGCAAACACTAGCTCATAACACGCTGTAACTTTTTACCGAACCGGTGATTCTTCGATATTTTTCTTATTGTAGAATAGCAGGTCGTAAGTTCTATACACACGGAGCTTGTAAAAGTCCAAATATCAGCAACGGACAACGGAGCCAAACATTAACCTGGCCAAACAAATATTGAAAATATATTTAACACAAACAAGTAGGGACAGAGAATGGAATACAGTTAATTTAAAGGAAGAAAAAAGATTAATTGGCCATCATGGAGTAAATGACAATCGCATGAAGGAGTGTGTACATGTTAACATTCAATTAATTTACGTTGTATGGGTTTTTCAGTACAGCAGTGTCTTTACATTTTTTTCAGACTGTAACTTTACTTCACTTGTAACAGAGTTGTATATATATGTGTATTTATAGTAGTTTGTATGCCTGTCAGCCCGATTAGCTCAGTTGGTAGAGCAGCTGATTTGCAAACAGAAGGTCGCGGGTTCGAGCCCCCTGCATCGGGAACTTTATTTTCTGCCTCCTATTACACACTTAAGGGATACAGATGAAAGTAGATATGTCAAAACATAGCACCGGAGATTAGACGGCTAAAATCACAACTCACAAGTCGTTACAACTCTAGTCCTTAAACACAAATCACATAACAGAGATTTTAGTCCTTTTTTATTTGAAGATAAATATTTTACCAATGCTGCTTGATTATATATTGTTCGAACACACGTATGGATATGTGCAGAATGGCAAAATACACTAATTCCGTGTAAAAGTTTGTGTATATTGATAACACTATGAAATACAGTCTAACCTCTCCAGAACAACACCCTTTAAGAGAGGCAAAATTATGTTTTTATTGAGAGGTTATTTCTCTAAAGAGGTTAAATTAATAGTTAACTCGTATAGTAGAAAGAATTCTTGCTGTTGTTGAATGGAGGTTGTTGCTCAATAGAGGGCCGCTCTGGAGAGGTTGCACTGTGTCGTAAAGGTTAGCGTTCTGGACATTTTCATGTCAAGCAATCGTAACAAATAATTGTCGATTTTCCTCCATATGTGGAGATGTTGCCGGCTCATTGTAGGAGGGTAAGTTAGTATTGGTTAGTATTCAGTCCAGGAAAACTGGTTAGGTGAACTGGTCGCCGTATATAACTGACAAATTGTTGAAATACCGCGTTAAACCTCTGTGAAATAAGTCACATGAAAACCAGATCCTACCCTACAGATCCTCAACGGAATAGAATCCACTCTAATCGACTATTCGACAGTTAAAATAGAAAAAGACAAAATGTGATCTTTATTGACAGGTGGCCTTTATTTGGAGGTCATTTTGTTCTAAATAATCAATGATGGTTTTCAAAAAATGACCTTTATTCACAGGGCGACCTATACACGGAGGCGGCCGCAAACACAGGTTATACTGTATTTGTAAAAGATGTACCTTTTAGTCACTTCCTAAACGATACGAGACAACGATAAGGAACTGAATAAAACCCGGAGCCAGTGTTCAGTATTATATAATTATACATGTCAATTATTTTTAGTGCAATCGAGAAAAAAATGTCGGATTATATTTTACGATCAAATCTCTCTGTTAATCTTATATCTCACAGTTCAGGATGAGAAGCGAATATCAATTTATTGATGTTGCTATTATTTGCAACACTTTGACCTGAGGCCAGATCAAGGAACCATCGGTATTTTTTTTCTGTGAGGATCTCTGATAAACTTTGAACTTAGGGTTAACTGGTCTCTCTTTCCCAGTATTTCAAATGAGCCCGTCATTCTTCTCTTCACACTGTATTAAGTAAGAATGGGAGAGTCTAAGCTAAGATTTACACGTATTATTCCAACCATTGTTTAGTTGTAACTATGATTATGGAAACAATAGAACACAGTCAAATTGACCCCAATTATGAGAAAACCTGAATTTATATTGTTCTCATCCGAATAACGCTCTGATCTTAGCAATTTCTTCGCACGCAAAAACTACAATTACAGCGGTATTACTGTATTAGGAGGATGGAGTTTGAGATTACAATGTTAAAGTACAGATGTACTTTGTATCTATGTTATGAGATTCTAATAAATGCTTGATATCAATAGGATAAGAGTAATAAAACGTTGTATTCTCATTTGTCATTTATAATGTTACTATGACGGTCTTAAATTACATAATATCAGGTAACCAACTCATGAAGTACATTGTATGTGTTGTATTATTTTCAGGTCATTTATTATACCTATACCCCTCCCTCTCTCTCTCAATCTGTGCTGTTGTTAATACACAATGCTTACATTATATACAACATACAATGGTAACATTTATACACAACCTGTATTGTTGACAAGATACAATATACTTGTATACTTTGTATTTACAATATACGTCTTCTTGACTTATATTTATTGTGCTTTCACAACAAAGCTCAAAGTTTTGAAGTCATTTGATGAAGACTGTATTAGTACCCTGTATGTCTTACTAAGTGAACAGATAAGCATTTTGCAGAGAGAATCGAACAAATTCCTGCTTCATTAAGTGTCTTTCTCACAAGTAGTAAAACAGATAACACCATTGTAATTAATGCTACAAATGTATCACATGGTTAAAAGTTTTCCAGTTTTCTCAGGTTCGGACGCTACTGGGTTTTATTGTTTCCGCGGCACTTGGGTTAATATTTCCGTTGTTTTTGAAAATTTTCAACTTTTACCCATGGTATCACTCTCTATTAAATAATAGATTAGTTACAGCGATATATTTTATGTAGAAAATGTTTTGAATCTTATTCTGTTTGTATTTATCACCATAATGCGTTTTCGACCCGGTCGTGGAAGCGGGTATCAGCTGGTCCTAAGGTCGTAGTTAAAATTTTTAGTCTCACGAAAGATGACATTAATATACTGTAACACCGTCTGAGTCAGACGTACAGAGGACACTTTCATCTGAGTATAATCTTTCAGGCCTAAAAATAGGTTTGTTTCCTGTCACCCGACCGACTGTCTTTTTTTCTGCCAACCGCATTTTTTTCGACCAATTACTTAGTTGTAGGTAACCATGGTAACAAATGTTTGTTCCGATCATGTCGAGAAGTCTACATGTGGTGCCTTTAAAATGTAATAACGGCTGTTAAAAAATGAAGTGTTTGGTTTTCATTTTGTGAATGAGGTAATCAGGTATACTGAGCAAAAGGTAGGTAAATTGAGTTAATAACAGTACCAAACAACCCATGCCTTTACAAGTTGAGTCATCGTCAAAGAAAATGAAATTAACCACATTTGTCGTACATTCTTGCTTATGTATTCGTAGAACAAACACATCAAAATGCCTTCATGTAAATGTAAATTAGCTGAATTAGAGAAAGAACGAGCGAAAATTAGAAAGATAAATCTCAGCATCGCTTTGTTCATGGTTACGAGATCGAGGTAATCTATATCATTTATTTATTTCGTAATTCTTTTTTTAATCGAACGATGTTATACAAAATCATTTATTCGTAAATGTAGTGTGTCTGATTGATGTATTTTAGTTCAGCTACCAGCAATTTACGAGCTAATCGTAAAATGGATGACTTCAGTCATTTCGGGTCGTTCAATGCAGCTAATTATAATAAATTTAGATAAACGCCGTGTATCCGGTCCGGAATTTCCGGAACATCAATTTAGTAGTTTCGTTTCAGTCTCCATTAATTATGATCGTTTTTTTTCAGCTTGATTGCCGGTATTGTCAATTCGTTTTAGTAATAAACAGTATTGTGGCATTGTCATCTAATATTTTAAGTACTGCGGCGATTTAAATGATCAGAGTGATATGTCATCTGACGGTGTGACTAAAGTCCGTCTATGCGGATTACGGATCTTTAATTCGTATTCGTGCAAATTCATGGAAAATCAATAATCATAATAAGAATAAGTCGAAAACTGTCTCGAAAACTCAATGAACACATGCCTTGATACCTGTATGATCATTTTTGTATCTTGTAGTGAGAAAGAAAATTGCTACCTATGTATGCTGTCAATATATTGCTATTGGTCTATAAAAATGGTTTCTATGTGCTTTGATAACTAAATGAATATTTTATTTTGTTTGTAATCTCCTATAGTTGTCGTAGACCTAATAAATAAAACCTATATAACCAAGTCAGTGTTCATTATTGGTTTAAAATGTTCAACCTGTAAATCTATGATATAAGGCATGATTTCTATAATAATAGTATACTTAAGACCTTGCCCGCATTTATCCCACCCTGCCTTTTTTGGTCCCACCCAGCCCTTTTTGCCTAATAATCACTAGAACTCCCAGCTTGAAAAACAGGGGATAAATGTACTCCTATGTTCCAAAAGTAAATTTAAATGTACTCTTTATGTGTGATTACCGGGGAATCTATTTTTAACATGGTATTTAATTATTATCATGCTTATTTTTCCTGCGAGTCGAAAGACGTTTGGTCAATTTCACTGACAACTTGAATGTGAATTGAAAGATGCTTGATCAGTTGCACTGACAACTTGACTGAATTTTTGAAAGATGCTTGATCAATTTCACTGACAACTTGACTGTGAATTGAAAGACGTTCGATCAAATTTACTCCACAGTTTACCAAAACCATAAAGTTCCAAATCTTTAATTAATGGAAAAATGCAACAAAGAAAATCAAAACTAGATACCAAGATCTTCAAGTATCTGGCTGATGAATAATATTTTGATTTGGAATGTTAACAAATTAATATAATTCCTCGACATTTTCGGTAATTAACTGATCACCTCGGCCGTTTCAGTCAACTGTAACATTAGACTCATGTAGACGCTTTATTTGAATGATTCAAACATTTATTGAATGTGTTATTTGATTATTTCTATGCTCGACGAAATTCTTTAGTATGCTTCATCTTGCCGATAAATTAAATAGAAATATATAAATGTACGCACATCTATTTCAATTTTGAGCGTATCCAACTATTAAATTGCTACAAATTTTACGTAAGGGTTCGTATAAAGTGTTCAAGCTGGCCGTGAATGCCAATATTCAGTGAGGGAATTACACACGCACGCGCACTTTCTAGAGCACTGAATCTGTAACACATTGTTTTATTCTAGTGATCTGTTTTTATTTCACAATTCATGATTAATTATTTCTACATACATTTATAATTGTTGTGTTATTTCAGAGTGCATACAGAAATAACATTATTAAATGTAATAAACAAAATGATTCGGTTAATAAAATACTGAGTTTTAATTGACTGTCATATACATAGACTGTCATATATATATGTGTGTATACCTTGATCAACTAATGTAGACAGATAAACAATTAATTCTCACACGACTGTAGTTCATACTTACGTTTACAAAGACTTCGAATATATTAGTATTGTTATTTTTCGCATCCAAATTCTATTTAAATTCTCTGGTATTTCTTATATTTGTTTAGTAATCATTTTGACAAGGATGTTTAAAGCAGATAGATCAATTGCAATTTAAGCAAAATGAATAGAAATAACAACATTCAGTGAATCTCTAGTGTTAAATAAGTATTCCTCAATATATATGTAGTGTAACAAAATGTATTTATCTGCGATGACGATTATTTGTTTAAATGACAGTTGAGAAAATTACATCAAATATTAAAGAATAATATTCATACATACAGCAAAGGTGGTGAATTAAAACCGCCACATCAAATTGTTATTTATAATCATTTGTCTCCACCCCAAGATCATACCACATATTATATTCATTTCTAACATTTTAAGATGCATTTTACACGAGATAGCAAAACAGTATTTTAATGCTATAGACATATATACATTAGTTACACCATATTTGCTTAACTACAAATTATCATACATGCGTTAAATTTTCACCAGACAGCTACACACTCATGTTAACAACAAAGTGAAATACGACGGCAGTCTTATGTTGAACTATCCATGAATTTCCAAGTTGTCGTATGTCAGTATATGAATCCATACAGCTAGATAAATATTAACGCACTGAATTTATATCAAACATAAGTCACTGAATACGCTACACCAAACACAGCATTCATGTTGAACTTTTTTGTACCATATATAATACCAGCAGCAGACATGGAAGTGTTTTTCATTTAGAACATTTGCACAATAACGGTTGAGTAATTACATTTGATGTCCAATACAGAGGAATGATTACCACTTAGTATCACTAGAACAAGTTAGAGACAGGCAATGTAACAACTCTTACTATATTTAATAACAAACACAGTTAAAACATGTGGAAATCTATAGCATGTCTCTGAAATAATCATATATAATACATTACAAAAATTGACCGCCTTATTTGAATCATTCTTATAACATATTACATTGACTAATTCTTATCTATGTAGCCGCAGCCGTGGTCCACTGGTTAGTGCGGTGGACTTGTAATCCGGAGATCTGGGTTCAAATCCCGGTCGCGGCAGGTCATACCCTTCTAGGAAAATTTGACAAAAATGTCGATTTTCGTCCATATGTGGAGAAGTTACCTGGTTAGGTGAACCGGTCGCCGTATAATAATTGAAAAACAAACAAATTCTTATCTATGTACATAAATTGATTAAACGTAAGTCTAAACATATGACAGCCTTGTTCTGAACCATACATAAAAACACACTCATTTTGTTAATGATATTAGTAGATTATATACCTACAGTTGAAGCAACATCAGTATGCAGTTTTAAAACTTCTGAGGATGTCCAATTGTCATTTAAGAACATAAATTTTCCATTAAACCCTTGTTTAAACTGATACCACATCAATAAATTAGCGCAGGTTTCATTGTTCATTCTTACATAGAATGATTTTGTAGTAACTTCTATAGTTAAGTCATACAAACACCTTAAAATGTATCTTCTTGACACAATACAAGTACAAGCAAAGTTGAGTAATCCTAATAATAATGTAATAGCCTCAACTTAACGTTTTTCTTGTGTTTAATTTGTTCTAAAAATCAAGACATGTTCTACTTTTTCTCTAGGCAGCCAAGTTTCCATAGCAACGTGATCAACTTCAATACCATAAATGACATTCAACTTGGACAAGTTTTTTCATGCTGAATAGGAATGTTGATATGTTCACACATAGTCAGAAATTGTTTAAGATTATAATCACAAATTTTAGAATTTGCCGGACCAACAGAAAAAATCATCTATTATATGATTCATAACTGCCTTGTACTTGGTTTCCATGACCCATTGTAAAGCGTTTGAAAATCTTGAAAATGGCTGACACGAAATTGATAATCCTTGCTAAACACGCATCCATATAGTAAACTGTAAACTAAGGGAAGCTGAATAGATATTCTTATTAGCAATAATACATATAAGAAGAGTGATGGATAAAATAAGTATTTTACACGGTAATATGCACACGGGTGTGAACGGAGAAGACCAGATTTTAAGCATAGAAAAATACCTTAATATCCGCTACAAAATGTTTTATCATATAACAGGGTTATAATGAACTCCTGGGAACTAATTTTCTAGTTTATCATACACGAAGGAAACACAATTTTAAATTCAGTTAGCTGAAATTACTGCAGAATAATTCAAGAACCCGATTCACTGTCTCATTTAGACACATAACACCACGGGCGGATACAGGATTATTGGTAAGGGGGCGCATAAAGGCTAGATGCATACGTTGAATCAGCACATAACTGACGTTTTCGTTTTACTTATGCTTGCCAGATTTTAGAGGGGGGGGGGGGGGGTACGCCAGCAAATTAATTTAATTACAGTTAAAGAACATATTTAATTTACCCACCGCTGGTACATGGCTTTATTATCATGGACATAAACTGACTAAAATCACACCTGGTTTGTATGGTTTAATTGCTTTTTCAAAACGAAAGTAACGTACGTAGGTTTTGACAATTGAACTCGAAAGTTGTTGTACTAAAGGAGGTAAGTCGACTTTGTAAAGGGGTTGCGTCGGAAGGGAAAGTTTCACTGACGAAAATCATAACATACCTTACGTGCGTTAATACGTGTATAATGCAACAGAAAGCAATGGGCTTGTTTGACTGGCGTTTAATCATCGATCTATGTTAGGCATTGATAAATTGACTAAGTTCCAATCGGCAACAATCGGAAGTGATCGACTCTTTTCCAAATTCTACCGATAGTTGAATATGAATTTATGCTATTAGGCTTTTCTATCAGGGAAATAAATCACTATCAAAATATCCAGCTTTCGGATAAATGATACAGCGATACCTTAAACTGACCATATATGTTTTATATCTAGAATCTATCTACTTCTGAGGTGACAGATTTTAAATGATATGATATCAACAGCCAGGGCTATTAAGCGACTTTTGCATCTTTAACGACGGAGGAGACTCTACGTCAGCTTCCTCACCTGTGATTTTTTGGTCCAAGATAAGATTCGAACTCATAGCGGTGAGGAGCTAGTGATTATTAGTCAATGACCAAAACCGGGTTTGTTAACAAGGAATTTCATCATTTAAAATAGGCATTCGGTATTTAATGCATATTTTGGATACTTCTCTATAAACACTAAATTATCTTTATCCAAATCAACAATAAACGATCAGAAATATGCTTATTATCTCTTTATTCATTGCATGCGCAAAAGAGCGCGAGTAGAACTGTTTGAATAGCATTATCAAACAAACCCGAACAATGTTCCCAAAATGTTAACCAAATTTTAATCGAATAGTTTCTGTCTCCCAGACAATGCATGCATTGTACTGTAAATAACCGTAGATGATCAATTTTGTATAAATTGCGTAATATTGACTTAACTTTTTCATTATTGATAGACGATATTCATCATGAAATTAATTCATGGAAAAAAAATTTAGCTTTGTGTAAAACTATATGCATGTTAATTAATGGTTTGTGTCTTATTAACCTAGAAGATTTATACAAGTAAATTGCATAACACCAAAATCAATAAGCTTATCAGAATGTTAATTTGGAATCCATTTATTCACTTTTTAAATAGCATTATACGACGATTTTAGATAAGTTATAATATCGCGGTCTTCTAATTTTAGTAATTTCCGACTAAGCAGAGATGTTACATAAATCCTTTTGTACACAATACAATCTAAATTGAAAAAAATATGATTATGTAAAAGGATTTATCGTATGACGTAAACGATTAATTATATCCATAGAAACTGAGCTGAAGTTCACGTGTTTTCTCATGTTTCATGACATATACGTGAATACTTACGTATGTTTCTTTACAAAACTAACAATGTCATTTAATCATTTAATTGGCCAATTATTTGTTGACGTCATTATATAACAATAAACTGCATTTAGTAACAATACATGTGTTAATACAATGTAAAGAAACGTTTTTATACATCACAAAAGAGCAGACAACTCATGATTTCACTCACTTAAAAACACGCATTACCTGCCCTGTTTTGACGTCAATCCCACCTCAAATAGAACAATTAAAGGTTTTCATAACAATACCATGTCTAGACATCAAGTTGTGTTAACAATGACCCAGTTTTAGGTTCAAGGTTATTAACAACTATTTAACAAAATGTCTAGAATCAAAGCACTGAGAGAACGTTTTGTTTTGTCCTTGATTGTAATGCATAATGCCCCTTACATGTAATTACTTTAGTTGTTTTGAAGTAGACGACGATAGGCTGATAATGACAATAAGCAAGAAGTGATTTTTTGCCAACAGAATTTCGATATCGTTTTCAGACAATATAAAAGTCTAGTCACACATTAACAAATCATGTTTTGTTTTCGTAAGTTTGATTTCGAAATGCGTTTACATTATTCATTATACTGAACATATTGAATATACTCTGTATAGATTTTCATTTGTTTTGCAAAGTATTTGAAATATTCGGATTTTGCGCAGGATATGATTTGCAGACAGAATACTTTTTTAGTGTCAAAATTAAAGACGGTACAAAATTTTACGACACTGAATGACAGCAATCGGAAAATCACATATGATATGCAGATATAATATCAAGTTATGCTCTCCATCACTGGAGGTAATAGAAGATATACACTTGATTGAATTTTTGTTGATAATGTAACGATGGAGATTCTTTATATATTTCCGTACTTGAAATAATAGTAAGATTTTAGTATGACCCACTGTCAAAAAGGATTTTGTATATGATTTCTGTCGTAAGTATTTCAATAACAAGAATTGAAATAATGATATATATGTACACACCACGTGCAGTATATCACATACACAATTAAGAATTTATAATTCAGTTCTGTTCAGTTTATTCACAAATCGGCAAATACATGACTTAGGTGAAATTTACAATTTATATATTTTATTGCATCCAGTGATGGAGAGCATATACAAAAAAGAAGAAGAATACATTACATACAAATAAGATTAGAAAAGTAAATGACATAGTAACTGTACAAATATACTCCAAACTTTCAGATGTTCAACTTTTACAGCATATATTTTAGCACAATATACACAAGATCATGGATGTGAATACATATATATGTATATAACTTTACTTCACCGAAACATGTGACATTAAACATTAAGTTATTTTTTGTTGTTCAAGTAGTCTTATAAGCATCATTATCAGTACATTTTTTGTTATGTATACATTATCTTTGAGTTTTAAACAGCAGTGACTAGTTTAATCGAAGAAACTTGAAAGCAATGTGAAATAGTTTTCTCCCGGCTGATAGTGACATTAATGTGGTAAAGTGACATCAGATTTTAACGATATAAGCAGGATGCAGTATAGTGTCACAATACATACAATATCATATTGTTATATTTAAACAACGTTTATTGTAAACACACCAATAAACAGAAATAGATATAGTTAAAGTCTAAGAACTAAGATATTTCCTTACTAGAACACATGTATAACAGTATATATTGTGAAAGTTTATATGTTGTAATGTTCAGTGTTACAAGATATGAACACACATATACGACTGGAGTGTTCTATGATATCCGTACTGAATATACAGTTATAGTCTGTCCACAACAGTTTTTTATTTCAGTTACAACAAACAGCAGACAACTAGCAAAAATATATTTACGAAACCAGAACACAACACTGTCCGCTCATAGTTTGGGTTATCAGAGATCTGTATGCCTCAGCGCCGATGGCATTAACAAGGTACCTCCAGAATAATGATCTCGAAGTCTAGAACAAGATATATGGCAACAGAAATGAGATTGTTCAACTAGCTCCGTGATCAGTCTTTAAATAATGTATAGTATAACCCCTGAAAATCGGACCCGTTATACTGTACAGTTGATGAAGTATTTTTAGAAAGAATTCAATACGAATTAAGACTCACACAGTACAAAATTCACAATTCGAACACACGTTTACCGTCAATGAAATTCAAACCAAACGAACATTTTTGTTTTCGATGTTACATTAAATTCTCCCTACCTAAATATTTCTAAATACAGTAAAACCCGCCAAATTAGCATCATTGGTCCATACATAACATCACCTAATATAAACTATTTTTATTATTAACATTGAAATTACTGTACCGCTGTAAAAATCGCAATCTTAGTGTTTGTATGATCACATTTTTTATTTGTTAAATCACGTGATTTTCTTTAATTCTTATCTGATTGTGGCTTGTATGCCCATCTGGGTTGGTAATGTATTTATATTATGTAAATCAATACATGTAGTCAGTCAGTCAGTCAGTCAGTCAGTCAGTCAGTCAGTCAGTCAGTCAGTCAGTCAGTCAGTCAGTCAGTCAGTCAGTCAGTCAGTCAGTCAGTCAGTCAGTCAGTCAGTCAGTCAGTCAGTCAGTCAGTCAGTCAGTCAGTCAGTCAGTCAGTCAGTCAGTCAGTCAGTCAGTCAGTCATCAGTCAGTCAGTCAGTCAGTCAGTCAGTCAGTCAGTCAGTCAGTCAGTCAGTCAGTCAGTCAGTCAGTCAGTCAGTCAGTCAGTCAGTCAGTCAGTCAGTCAGTCAGTCAGTCAGTCAGTCAGTTACTCACTCACTCACTCACTCACTCACTCACTCACTCAATCAATCAATCAATCAATCAATCAATCAATCACACACTCACTCAATCAATCAATCAATCACTCACTCAATCGCTCAGTCAGAAATTCCAAACAAATATAGATCATGGAAAATTTATATTTTTTTATTCAATTGCAACTGATAGAAAAGCTACTTTCCTAACAGAACTCATTTTGAGAAATGAAGCAGTCACAGAAAAAATAGGTTCTACAGCTTTAATGTATGTCTGTCTATCAATACCAAAGAATTAAACGTGAGTATATGGAAATGTGAACAACCTTACATAGGTGTAACTCCGAATATAGATCTACAATATTCCAAACTATACTATATATCGACATTGCGTATGAAAAACAACATCTGGCAGAATTATTTTGAATATCTGTGAAATTCTGAAGTACAAAATGATAAATACACAGTTACTCATTTTTCAACAACTGTCACCTATCAGACATTGTGTCATCATGGAATCAAAATACTGATACAGAAACTCGCCTTAGTTGTTCAAAAATACATAAATCAAGTCTTGAAAACCACTGGGATGTCAACCAATAAAACGACGAAGGCGCAAAATAAATTAATGAAAATGACAAGAACCTTTGCATCTTCTATCATTCAATAGTTTTGTTATATTAGTAATACACTGAATACACAACACGCATTGTTCGAATCTTCGAACGTTACCACGTGTGCAATATTAATTTTATGTAAGAATCTTCTAAAATAACAACTGAAAACCTTATTAAAGGTAGTGCTCGTGATATGAAATTATCAAAATAATAACATAAAATATCAGACCCCAGTAATACCGGTACTTTGTTCGCTAGTTCTTAATTTGATAAGATTCGGGGGTATGTACTGATTATAACATAATGAGACTTTTGTTTTCTAGCTTGATATGATTTAAGTCTTAAATTGTTGATACAGTAAAACCCCTGAAAACCGGTCTCCCTGAAAACCGGAATTTTCCGAAAATCGGTCCCATTTTTTCTCTTCTATAATCAATAGTTCTGTGAAAACCAGAGTTTTCAGAAAACTGGACATTTAGCCGAGTCTGGTTTTCATGAGTTATACTGTATAATGAGATTAACTTTTTGTTTCTAAGGAAAATCAATTTTATTTGGTTATTCTTTTCAATGAGGAAATGAAATTAATAATACATCAAGAAAATGAAAACATTAGCAAGCATAATTTCATTAAATACAGCTCACTATTTATAATACACATCCAATACAAAAAAGAATAGCTAATATGACGTACGTATATTTTGGTTTGTATATAAATAACTGATAAATTCCAATGATGATTTATCTAATTTGATTTTTGCGAGCGATTTCGTTTCTTTTTTGTATTGAATATACAGTAAAACCTCGATGATAAGGACAATGTTAATTAAAACTTTATAAAATGGAGTGCGAGTGAAATATGATCACATATAACTTTATACCGACATGGCGTTCAGTGAAAATATTTTACCGGACTCGAAAACAACTGATAACAATGAGGCCTGAGAAAAGTTTTGTTTCCGGTTACCGGACCGTCCCAATATTTTACCTGCCGAATCGTAGTGTTATATTGTAATTTTCACTACTCATTTATATTGCGGCGCATATATTCACACATAGTATTGCCAATACATGTAAAAAATAAATAAAATGAATCCCTACCTACTGACCCATATTTTTGGGGGGCATGTGACCGAAAACAAACCTTTTTAGGCCTGAATAAAAATATTGTAAGAATATATCTAGAATACTTACCTCGTTTTGTCAAGCGGATATGTTGTAAGTTTCCGGTGGTATTGGGGCACCATAAGACTAACCCGGAAATAAAATAAAAATGCCTCATCCAAAAGACACTAAGTGGAATTTAACTAAAAAGATGATAGCGATTTTGTTACATGTATTAATATGTATATTATTTAGGAAACACAACATAATATCAAAATTTTGAAGTATTTAAATAATAAAAAGTATACATTCATAATACTTTATCAACTTAACAACAATTAATAGTTAAAGTTCAAGTGTAGGAGCTTCCGTGGTCGAGTGGTAATGGTCTTTGACTGGTAATCATGAGCCCCTCACGCTGTGAGTTTGAATCCAACCCTCGACAAGACAATTTTCACACGTGAGGAAGCTGTCCAGCTAGTTTACGGAAATTCGGTGGTTCAATCCAATCTATCTAAATTGAAATTTCTTATCCTTACTTTCGAAATATTCTGTAAATTGAGTTGCGACAAAAACAGTTCATTATTTTGAATATATTATCATTACAAAAAGAAAGCCGCATTTGTTGCTATTACGCTTTGGATAAAAATGTGTACGTAAGTCGGTACATTCAACAATTCATTTAACAGTATTAGAAATCTTTTACAACATAATGACTGTTTCTCTTTGTATTGAATACATGTACAAGTAAAACTTAAACATTAGGACCATCATTAATTGTCTATTACGAGAGGTGGTCTCAATGTTGAAGTAGTATAGATCTAAGAGAGGTTTTACTGTTGTTAATATAATGTGATAATGACCAATAACGTGAATAGTGAATATTACGGTGCAAGGTCGATATTATCCTTGCCTACCTTTAGTTCAGATGTTGATGTGGTATAATAATCCAATTTTATGCATAAAAACACATTATTCCAGCACAATTGTGTAGACACACACATATTAATTCCACACATAACGAATACAAAAACCCTTTAAGCACACATTTAACACATATTTAACACTAAAACACAATTTTCACTCCAAAACGAATAGAAAAACACTGGATTCCTGAACCGGACGCCTGAACCGGGTTTCTGAACCGGACTCCTGGACCGGATGTTGCGGATCAGAATCAGGGCAACAGCTACCGAGAGTGGTTAATTGTGGTTCAACTTGAGCATGTGTAATTCTGTATTATCGATGGAGTAGTCGCCAGTCATCAAATATGTAGTACTTTATGTTGATCCTGAAATATAGTTTTATATATAAATACATGTATATATTTGTTATAAATGTACAATGTAACATGTATGTAAGGCAATACAAATCATAGAGATAGATTCTCATTCTTTGCTGTATAACATCATTGGGAGTTATTAATCAACTGTACATAAATAATGCTGAGAATGAGAGAAAACATGCCAAATTTCGACAATTTTCGATAAATGGATGATAGATGAACTAGTCGAGACTGTTGACTCTTTTACCATTGTTATTTCATATTGTAAAAGATTTGGATTCATAACTCTTAGTGAACAAACAAAACCAATCATAACTAGATGAAAAGTAATATCAATGTATTGTTTTTTCCGGGTTACTTTTCCGAGTATTTTTGCCACGATTTCTGAAAGGGTCAACTTCCTATGTGAATATCCAGAATTTGATCTCAGCGAATTTAGGTAACTTTTTTCGTAAATTGATATGAAAAGATTGGTGTAATGTTCCGCTAGATTCATATTCTACCGGCATCATAATTATCATTGTATCTGCTTATTTATCAGTGAGATGGAAACGAGAAAAATAAATTAGGGACCTCCGTGGTCGAGTGGTTATAGTCTCTTACTTTCAATTACAAGTCTCTCACGGCTAAGAGTTCGAATCCCACCGGCACCCAATTTCACATGAAAGAAAGCTGTCCAGCTAGCTTACGGAATGTCGGTGGTTCTACCAAGGAATAAGCTAGGGGTCTTCCTTAACCGTTTAAGCTGTAAAGTCGCCAAATGACTCTGATTGTTGGTGTGACTTTAAACTCCAATAAAAAAAGAAAATACTAGTATAGATAAACAAGATTAATCTTTTAAAAAAGGATAAACTCCGAATGTGTTAAATGCAATCATATTATGAGAACCTGGCCATATATTCATCTGTATGAGATGTTTAGTATATATTTTCAAACCTGATCAGTATATTTTTAAATATTTGTGTCAATTTGTTCTGAATGACACTTGTAATTGAGTATCTTTACTGCTGATGTATTTTCTATACACACTTGTACTGATGTGAGATGTTGTTGGTTGTATTGGGGTTTAACGCCGTTTTTCAACAATTTTTCAATTATATACGGCGACCGGTTCACCTAACCAGTTTTCCTGGACTGTATACTAACCAGTACTAACTTACCCTTCCACAAGGAGCCGGCAACTTCTCCACATATGGAGGAAAATCGACATTTTTGTCAAATTTTCATGGAAGGGTAATGACCTGCCGCGACCGGGATTCGAACCCGGATCTCCGGGTTGCAAGTCCAGCGCACTAACCACTGGACCACGGCCGCGGCTGCTGATGTGAGATGTAAGTTCCCGCGCTCGCAGTAAACCACACTGGATTATATTTCATTGCCGACGAAAGTAAAATGCGATGCATAGATTTCCAGAGTTTTTGCACATATAGTTCCGAAGTATTAATTTTCAGCGAATCAAAACGTCTTTTGTACGCAAGCAGCGAAAGTTTTTACAAGAAAGTTTATCCGAAATGAGAAAAAACGACACACTCGATAACTGCCAAAACATTCCAATATTTTTCTCCTAGCAACAGCGTCATCACACAATGTAAGCAGTATCCTGGCAACACAAACTGATCTTATAATACCTTCGGCGAAAAATATTTGTGAAAATCTGATGATCTCAGCTGTTATATAATCACGCTCATCACTACAATCATAATTAATGTACTATTCATCATCGTTGTCATCATCATCATCATCATATAGGTCAGCCTCATTATCATGACGATCATCATTATGACCAGTCTCATCACATAACTTGAACGTATAAAACACTTACATGAAAATAAATCCGAGTATTTTTACAAAATGCGGAAGATGACCTAATACGTAATGTCTAGGTAAAATGATCTAAAATTCCAACGAGCCATTCATGAGAAGCGTACACAAGATTGTGTACATAGACGGACGGACAAAAGACAGATGGACGTACGGACGGACAAAAAGACAGACTGGTGGACAGACGGACGGACGTACTTACGACAGCTACAATATGGGGTTATTCCCGTTGGTTTTCCTTTGATGTTTTATCCCAACATCAGAATTTTTTTAACGCCACAAGTAAAAATTAACCCCACGATGGCAATTTGTACGGAATGAACCTCATGATATCAATTTGTACACTAACCCTGACCCCCTAATGTATCGTCTTTTCGGACGGACGGGCGGACTGCAACCAATAAACAAACTTACAACTTTTTGCGGGGAGTATACAAAATCGAGAGATATTTTCAGTAAAAGAAGGCATATGATAATTAATATTATCACGCTCCTCGTTATGATGATAGCAATGATGATTGTGGTGATCGTGTGCTGGTTGTGATTACGATGATGAAAATGACGACGCTGAAGATGATCGTGATGATGGTCGATATGGTATTCTTTATAATTATCGTGATGATGGTGGTCGTGGTGGTGATGATGATGATTATTATTATGATGATAACGAGGATGATAATGATGATCGTGATGATCATTTAGTCAGTTATAAAATCTTTGTGGCATAAATAAGATGTTCAATAAAATGTGGCCGTTTAAAATATTCTGTTTTTCTTTCAAAACTGATGATGTGATGAATGTGATGTATTCGTTGCCAATTTCTATTTCATACGTCTATTTTTGCGTGTAGTATACCAGCATTCGTTCAAGTGAGCATGCAAAATCTTAAGCCAAACGAATACTTCACACTTAACGCAACATATATGAATAACGTTCATATGACGCGTGTGATATATTCGGCCGTATTTTTTATTCGTGTTACATATTCGATTTGTGACATATACGGCTCAAAAAAGCTGTCCAGTTAGCTTACGGAATTCGGTGGTTTTCCACAGGTGTACGCCTTGGGTCTTCCTCCACCGTTTAAACTGGAAATATTTAACAGCAATGTATCTAAAGCACGGTTCTTTCTAAATAAAATACAAAAGCAATTTCATAAAAATGAGTTTCAGCAACCAGGTTACATGCTAACATGTAACCGACCATATGTACAAAGGGAAATAACTCCAGCGGCTTTATTGATATTATTGACGCAAAATCTCAGACTTAGTATTGTTGTGCGTGTCAATGGTTGTCCATGTTAAGCAGTAAATATAACATGATAGAGACGTGTAATATCAATAATTTAATCTATAAAACATTGATAAATTTTAAATATGACATTTATTCAATGTAGTTTAAAATGGCATAACACAGACAGGACGTTTAATATACGGAGTACAAAACAATCAAGTTTTAAAAGGGCAAAAATTTCAGTTTCGATAACAAAACAAATAAATCTAAATCTATCAATTTCTTGCAAGAAAATATTATTTAATAATTTGGGTATATAATTAATGCACTGAATGTTTATTAAGATTAAGAAGAGAAAAGAGATTACAAAAAGCGGTAATCCATAAACAATTGACGATTTAGCATATAAAATAAGCCATTCAAATGTACTACAAAACATTCTTCATACAGTTAATAATACCCGTTACCCCAGTTACCTCCATTGACGTAATACAGACCAATGTGCGTCACGAAATCATGGAAATCCATGTAACACGATGAAGAAAGTGAACTCGAATATAACATATTATATTTTAACATAATTGATGTATTATCAATAAATACTTTTAACTCAAATTATTATCAATGTGCGTCACGAAATCATTAAAATTCCAGTCACTGACACGAGTAAAAAGTGATTTTGTTTGTCACACCTGACATTTTAACTATAGATAGATAAAGTGATAATTTGATTGTTACTAAAATTAACTCTTATGACGTCAAACAGACATTTGAGTTCACCATTTAGCCGTTTTAGAAACGTAAATACGAGAAATTATGTGAGTTCGATAATTACGTCTGATTTTAACAAAAGATAGATTATTAAAGGCGACAAATGATGTTTTGTTCAATGTTGAAAGAAGTCTTAATTATCTACACATAATATTAATTGAAATATATTAATAATTCAAAAAGTTAAAACTACCATTTATTAACAGAAGAGAACAGAACAGAACTGAGCTGAGCTGAGCTGAGCGGAACGGAACGGAACGGAACGGAACGGAACAGAACAGAACAGAACAGAACAGAACAGAACGGAACGGAACAGAACAGAACAGAACAGAACACCACAAAAATAAAAATAAAATAATAAAACAGAGCAGATCAGATAAGAACAGAACAGAACACCACAAAAATAAAATAAAAAAGTAGACCAGATCAGATAAGATCAGAATATAATAGAATAGAACAGATCACCACAAAAAAGAAATAAAATGAAAATTAGAACAGGACAGATCTTTTTGTCATGGACAGAATGATTGTTTGTAATGATGTTATGTAATGATAGAAGAGCCATGGAATATTGAGATTTTTTCCTTTTCCACAATAGTCACCTAAATTGTTACTAGTATATGGAAGTTTTAATTCCTTCAAATAGTCACCTGAAATACTATTTTTTTCATAAAATAAATGCTTATCAAGGCTGTATTTGAGTAAGGATTACTACTTGAATGTAAAGTTATCAGTAGTGACAAACATATCTGAGTGGTTTTTTTATCATGGCTGCTAACATGTTTCTTGATCTTTTTTGTGTAAGGGTTTCTTTAATGCTTGATGATCACAGACATGAAAATAGTAAGAAACCAATCAGATCTTACAGCCATAGCAAAGTTAACGTTCTTTTTCACAGGGATGAAAAAAACAGGACACAAGTCAAGATTCAAGTACCGGCTTTGTAAGATTAGTATGTAACCCCTCGTTAATATTGAATACTCATGTACTTATGTAAGATATTAAAACTAAATTTGCAGACATCATGAAACGGTATTGTGGCAGTCGAACACACAGACCATTAATATCAATTTGTACAACTTGCATAAACAAAGTAAGTAGCTTATGACAAAAATGCGCTTTTTTCGCACTAGCTGTGTAAGTTGTGACGCTCTAAAGTTACATGTATATTTTTTGATACGTCATTTCATGGTATTTTACTGAATTACTGCATACTTCATAAAAATAACGTAATGATACGCACATGAATTTAACTGTTTAAGACAGATTTTCAAGAAATATATCTCAGTGACTCTCTTTATAAAGGAACTTCAGTACTTTTGTTTATTTTGATTTGTGACGTGGATTCAGTCGTTGGCAACCACGTTTTGTCCCTAGGTAGAACCCTAAGCTGACAGGACAGATTCCACCGACATTATTTCACTGGTACGATATATAATCACACAATCTGCGCACTTTGTATCGGTCAATCCTATAATTATATAGTTCTCCCTCATTTTATTGGACTCAAAAAGCGACCGTTTCCGTTTTATCTTAAAGCAGAGGAACTCCTCAGTGTATTCCGATTAACTGAATGTCGGTGATTCTTTAGAAAAAAGACGTATTTACACTGAAACAATTTTTACTTTGCAATATTCTACTAACAAAATAAACAATTATCGAAAAAAAAACATAACTAATGTTGAACAATTCTTCTAAGAATATACTTAAGCAATTTTCGGTCTGAAAAACACACCTAAATCAATAGCTGTGACTTTGAAAAGTTAAATTATCTTAAAGTAGTTTGAAACAAGTGTGAAGTCACGTGTAAAATTGAATTAGATCTACATCTTAGAACAACATCAGTGTACACGGTAGTTTCTTGAATTATACATTAAATGAAAAACTCTGCACTAAGGTTTACTCTGATAAAAGATTTAAGGATAATACAAGTACTTAATATGTGATACATTGCAACCTCTCTTGAGCAACAAACTCCCTTCAACAACTGCATGATTTTTCCCAATGTACGATTTAACTATTAATTAAATACAATTCTCCACAGCAACAACCTTTCAATTACAGCATAATTTTGCGCCTTCCATATGTTGTTGCTTTAGAGAGGTTGCACTGTATTTCACAGTCGAACGATGTTGAGTTTTAGCTTGTTCTGAATCAGTTGAATTGATGTAATACTTCTACATGTATAAAGGTACAATTAATAGAATCATTGTAAATCTTTTAACTGCGGTAATTACACTGTTGTAAAACAGGTATGATCGCTGCTTTGAATTCAAATAATTATCTTACAACGTCACACTGAATGAGATAATACATATTTTTCCTGATATTTCTTGTCTAACTAATCTTGAATTACGACTGTGTCTCTGATTGACTTATTTCTATCAACCTTAAGCAAGACGAATCATCATCCCTACTCATGCAGCGTTAGCCGTTAGCTGTTGATAAATTCATAATTGTTTTGGCGTTTTTAATTAACTTCTACTCGTTTTTTTTGTGGTCAAACAATGCTTCATAATTCTTTTCCTTGTTAAATTTTGATCATTATTTACTCATTTTGTTTACAATATACAGTCAAACCTGTGAACAAAGGCCACCCTTGGAAAATACAAGATGTAGCCTTTATTGAAAGGTAACCTTTATTTGGAGGTCAGTTTGTCCTAAATAATCAGTGACGGGTTTTCAAAGAATGGCCTTTATTCACAGGATGGTCTTCATTCAGAGGTGGGGCAAACACAGGCTTGACTGTATGTTTTAAACGTTATCATATCTTATAGTAAGTTGAGTCTTAAAACTAATCAAGTAATTCCAACATTACAAAGAATTAACCAATGGCAAACTTTGCCAGTACAATAAATATACCAGAAACCTTTTTTGTTTTATGTTTATGTGACACTGTCACAGGGTTTTAACGCCGTTTTACAATTTTTCAGTCATAAACGGCGACCAGTTCACCAAACCGGCTTTCACAAGGAGCCGCCAACTCCTCCAGAGGAGGTAAATCGACACTTTTTGTGAAATTTTCATAGAAAGGTATGACCTGCCGCGACCGGGATTTGAACTCGGATCGTCGGATTACAGGTCCAGCGCATCAACCACTGGACCATGGTCGGGGCTCCCGAAACCTTGATGCACGACCTTTGGCAGAAACACAATCATAATGAAGAGGTGGTCTTACCAAGTTGAAATGTAGAACATACATAGAAAACTAACCCAAAATAAGCGGTCATTATAATGAGGTGGTCTTACCAAGTTGAAATGTAGAAGATACATCAGAAACGGTCATTATAATGAGGTGGTCTCAATTTTCAAACGAAGAAAATCAATTTTTTAAATGACATTAACAACGTTAATGTTTTCTTGTTGTTTGATCAAATAAAGTTTGTATACATATTATAGATACGAAAGTTTAGTTGTACGTATTTCATGCTTACAATCAAACCGCGATGCAAGGACCACCCCTGGGTCAGATAAAATAGTCTAAATATTGAGGCTATCACACAATCAAGTTGAAATATACAGAACACTGAAATTCGGGTCTAAAATAAGATAATAGTTGTTATCATGACTTAGGTCGGTATTCCGTGATCCGTGGTTCGTGTCCGTGGTCCACGTCCGTGAACCTTCGATGAACAAAGAATATGTTGGATAAATTCCATACGTCCGATCTGCGTCCGGTTCATGGTCCGTTTCGCTCGGTGAGCGGTTTTTCAAGCACGCGGACAGTTCGCGAAAAGGTGTCGACTAGGAAAAAAGCCTCGTTCCAAGTCAAGCATAAAACTAATTACCAAAGATACGACTGAAATTTCTAACCACAGTAAAACCTCAAATAACGACTATCTCAATATTACAACCACTTCATTGCAATGACAACATATTTTTGACCTTCCTTCAATATCTAATCAATAATTCAACTAAATGACGACCAGATAATTTGGTCTTAAGGTGGTTTTATTATCGAGGTTTTACTGAGCATATAACAGATGATGAAACTTATCAATTGGTAACAAATTCGGTCGTTCGTTCAAGACTATACAGTACAAAATATGACATAAACTAAGTTCAGCTTTACAATATGATATTCATACATTTTTAAGAAACAAATTCCAAAATAAAAATCAAACAGTTCAGATTTACCCAAAGTGTTTTTCCTAACTTTAAACGCCTCTCTCAAAAACCTGGTTATATCATAGATTGTTTTAGTTTTGTTGGATTTCATAAAATAAATAAAGTTTTCTAATTTTTCTAAAACTGAATTTTTATACACGCGACCAACACATTAAAATTCCTTGACCCAAAAATTTGAGCAATTTTGGCAAAAACAAGTTTTTGCTATTTATTCCAGTTTTTCGTTTTCAGTACTATCATATAATGTAAAAACTTCTTAATTACCTATACACTGGTAAAAGTTTGAGCCACGTAACCACAAATTAACACTTCTTTAAAGATGGCCTAAGTGACATATTTTTTCTCTTGCTACAAATACCCTTATTCACAGATATTCCTCTATCTAAAATGTCACTTCTTTTTTTTGAAAATGAAGAATCATACGGGTTTGCAATATATTAATAATATCTTCAACACATCCGGGTAAACAATCTTAGAAAATAATTAGAACGCAAATTTTTATCAGGATTTGAAATGTTTGTACACTGATAACTTAATGAATGTTCACACATTCTAAGTGTACTCATAGTAAATGGGGCTCTGATATATCATATGTATTTATAAATACAGATGGAATGTTTCTTTTACCCGTCAGTTATAATTATATGGCAAAATTTTATAATATTGTTGTCAGATGTAACAGTCTAAGAATCTAAAGTCTGTGTGTGTGTGTACATGTATTCACACAATGATACCAGTATCAGACAGTACTAAATATCACCGGCACAATAAATAGAGTATATTGGCTATTATGAAAGCTTTGCATACTAGTATCTAAGTTTTGTGCAACCAGGAGATTGGAAACTGTTTTTAAAGTGTAACAACCTCAAGTTTACTACTTTCTACTGACTTTATTGTAACAATCGTAAGTATGATGTTTATACATTAACATTTTGATATTGAATTTATGCATATTCCTTTAATTTTTTCTTATATACGCGATTATTGATCATATTCAAACATTATATATAGCTAGCAGTGTCTTTGTAGGGCGGTTATCTCCCTTTGTCCTACGAGGGCTATCAAACTCGAGTAAATTCTTCGAAATCAATTGATAACGAAGATTTTATATATACAGCTTCCTGAATTTCAGACACTTGTTGTAAGCTTTTCAAGTTATTTGTTCCAACAACTTGAGGTATCTCAGACTAAAATGCCCATACAACGTTTTGAAGTTGTTTGTCAAAACAGAATAAAGTACAACTGAGGCTGTAAAGCGTTTTATTGTCCTATGGCATTGTCACAGTTATGGTCTTGAGTATATACATTCTACCTGAAATAAAAATAATATAACTTAAAAAAATAACCAATGCAATAAAACAATAAGACAAATCTTATAAGTGGGATTTTTACAACAGTAACTTCTCTAGAGAAAACTGTGTCATATTTTCATTAGATACAGTTTGCATATTTTCAAATACCAAAGCAAAATAATTCAAATAGGAAAGATAGAGAGGTAAGTACCTACATATAAACATGATGTATACTGACAAATTTCAGTGTTTGCAATTATTTGCAACTAAATGGCACAAAATTGTTGAATTGATTTCCATGTTTGATAGGTTTAAATTAATATATATATAATTTGACTTGTCAGAAATGAACATTTTATTCCACTTAGAGATACAATAATCCACATCTGATATAGACATAGCCATTGAATTACCTAAGGTCAAAACATTCATACCAATTTCAATAAGAAAATCTCGTTCCAAAAATGAATACATGAATACATGAATAACTGAGCAACACAAAAAATTCCAAATGCATAAAAGCCAGACAGTGACAAACAGTGAGTTAGGCATTTGAATGCAATTTACATTGCTTTTCACTAATTTTCAATTCAATCATTTCTAAGCTTAAGTTTGAATAATAAATCAATAAAGTATCATTTCATTGAAAATTCTCACACATTCAAAAGATTGAAAGTCTATGACAATTATAATGCATTACATTTTACTTTTTCACCGTTTTCCTTTCTATTTTTCTGACATTTTTTCATTGCATTGAGTCTGAGTGTATATCACTGCTTTATAGGGTATGTGATAAAAATCTTCTACAATTTTAATGCAACTTTTTAGTGTAAATTACACATCATAAATATGTTCATATTGCCAAGATGATGGAAATTCAAATGGATTTTAACAAAAACTTACCTGATGTATTCTTCTGACCAGATCATCTTGAGTCTGATTAGTTTCTCATAGCGGTTTTGTTTGTTTTATTTTTCAATTTTCCTTTTCTAGATAAGACATCAAGTTTTCTTTTTGTCTTCAGTTTATTTCTTTTCAACCTTTTCAATTTTTCCTAAGATACCTTGAATAACAAAACAACACTGTTAATGCATACCGGAAAATAAATACCTTTTCAAATTTAAGACATATGAACAATATCTCTTACACAATTGTGTGTTTATACCCATAATGTCTAGAATTAGAATCCTCAGGACATTTATAATTTTTATATAATTCCATGACTGAAAATGATGAACAATTTAAATGAAAACAATTACATTCCTTTTAGTTACAGTCCCATTAAATTTGCATATAAGTCTACGAGAGTAGCCATTTTTTTAAAGACTAAAGAAAAAGGAAGATCCATTTTAATGAAAAGTCACCGTAAAAAGTGTGTAAACAATGTTTTCCTGTGATTTGACCTAGCTTTGACCCAAGATGACCCATGTTCCACGTTGACTAAGATATCATTAAGACAAAACATTCTGACAAGGTTTGGTGAAGATCCAATCAAAACTGTGACCTCAAGAGCGTTTACAAGGTTTTTATTGTATTTTATGTTATTTCATAGCATTAATAGAAACGAACAAGCATATAATGATATATAAAACTTGACTTTTACCTTTGGGATAGCTTTCTCCTTATCAAGCATTCTACTTAATGATGGATCTATCTGAACAATAGTTTTCCTTCTTGTGACTTGCTTCGGCAGCTCTGTAATCCATGCAATTTTGTTTTGTCTTTCGACTTATTTTAGGTTGTTTAAAAAGTATATCCACCAGTCATAGTTTTGTTGAGATTTAAACATGTACTGAATGTTAGCCTGTTTTTTAATACTAAATAACTTTTCATCAATTTTCTGGAAATTAGGTTGTAACACTCTAATTTGTTTGGAAGGAAGAGATTTCAGAAAAGTTCCCATTCCATTCAATGTGTTCCATAACTGGTGGTTTTGCCCTCTGTACAGCACATTTATTTTATCACTATTTCTTGATATCTTAAAATGCAAAGGTTCACTGATGCCTGCTAGTTTATTCAATGAGTCAAAAATCCATCCTTTCACATCCCACATGTGTTTTTTAAGCTGTACGTCAGGAATCAAAGACATCAACTCGGGAATTGTCTCTGCATCATGTCTTCTGAGTTTTTCTGATATTTTGCTGAAAGAAGCATCTATATTTTCATGTGTATACCCAACGTACAGGAAGGATAATGTGTACCTGAAATGAAATATAAGTGAGTGTTAAGTGCTGTAATGAAACAGGTTTATGTTGGAAACGCATATATTTCAACAAACTTCCAGCTAAAATAGGGTGGCAGTTACACGCAACTGCACTTGGTACAAAAACTTCTCGTAAATTTTCAGCATAGACTGATCAAAGGATCCCTGAGAAATAGTAGAGATAATTGACACAACACACAATGCTTTCGAAATTAGAATACAAGCCTTTTCGATAACTGTTCAGTCTACGCAAAATGGTCATTTGTTTGCAATATATTATTCAATGAGAGCAATGTGCAACCTAGGCTTAATGCTGCACAGGCAAATGGATTGAAAGATGTTGAAGGCTAAAAATTTGTGTTAACCTAATAAAATTTATTAGCAAAAAGAGATCAAATTTACAAAATAATAGAAAGAAATAATATCATTTTGGCCAGTTGTTCCTGAAGTTTCCATTCCAACTTATTGCTTACATGTCCTATCTTATTCCATCATATGTATTTATGATAGTTTATGCTACAGCAAAGTGACTTCTATGTGGTCATGCTTTATCTCCTTGGACTGGATGACATTTATTAACAGTTCAGATACGCCTTTGTCTTTTATTACAATGGTACTATTAACCATTTTTTATATTGCCTTAACAAAAAATAATACAATGTTCTTGTGCTGGAAAATTAAACTACCTCATTAAATATTTGCAGCCGAACCAAAGCTTCACAGAACCCAAGAACAAACTTGTTCTTGTTATCTCTAGGGCTATTGTCCATTTGTAAATACGACACAGAAGGGAGACATCCCTGAAAACAAACGGACACACTAAATTATAAGTGTTTAGTAATTAAACAACATTTAATAAGAGAACAATAAAGGCCTATTGCCATCCCCCAAAGTCTTCTGTTTCTAAATGTAGTAATGTAAGGTTGAAATACAACTTAAAGCAGCAGACACAGCATGAGCAATCTCCAAATATTAAATTAAAAAATACAATTTCCTGAACCATAATATTTCCATGAAAGTCCAGTTTTCAGCAATCTTTATTAGGCTCAGCTTACTGGAAGTATTTGAGAAGAAACAAATCAATAATCAGAAAGATCTGTGCAAGGATGCTACATGAAAATGTTCTATTGTACTTGAAAAAAATCATTCTTTATCAGTTTCAATATATGTATAAAATACCTCAAGAGCAAAGTAAATTTTTACTCATAATAATACATGTTGTATAGTAAATAAATGAGCAGAATTACAGATTTATAAGGAGCGACTGAAATGAATCTACATTACGGCAATAACATATATTTTTTAATTAACAATAGAAAACGAACATCGAATTGTACCTTTTGTTAGTATATCTTCTGCAGTACACTGAGTATTATATTTATGGTCAAGTTTGGATCATGAGGATACTGTAGGAAATCAAGAAATGTTGCAAACATGTCATGTCTGTGACTAATAACTCCTGTGATATGAGTCTTTAAAAGGGCTGAAGGATTAATACTCTGAAAATATGAATACATGTACATTGATGTATGAAATACTCAAAAATGAATGAATTTAACTACAACATAAGACCCTAGGAAATGTACACATAAATTCTTAAATACTGGCAGGTAGTTTTTACAAACAGAATATAAACTTTCTCAAACATTGTCATTAGTTCAACATATTATACTTTTTCAGGCAGCAAAGGCAATCTTCCCATATTTTATTGCAACACATAATATTAAACAAAAACTACTATACACAGCTTTCTTGATTTTATTGAGGCACTATATAATAATCAATCAGGAAGTTCAAGTGCAGATACAGAATAATTAATCAATACTAAGGCAACAAGATAGGCTGGTTTACAGATGATCAACAAATAAATACTAACTTTTGCCTGTCTTCCAATAAAGTGTGGGAGATCTGTTTTAGCTGAAAAATAAAAAGATATTTTAAGCATACCTGCTGATTGATTCATATCACTGATACTACTTAGTGTTCACCCAACAATATGAGAAGGGCACAACACAATAACAAATAAGCTTAGATGATACCATGCACACTGAATCATGTGTTTGTGACTGTATAAACTATTAAATGGAAAGTAATTCAAAATATGTCAAAAATGTGTTTCAACATTCCAGAATCCTGACTATGACAAATTGATTCTAAGCTTTAATGAAGTACCTCAATACCTATTCGCAACAGTAACTTTGTTGAAAGATGCATAATAGTAGTGACAATACTATCAAACTTTTGTCAAGCTTGTATGATTATCTAATATAAATGCTCCCCTCAGGATTCTATCACACATTTATTGCAGGGATGTCACATTCTGTGTGAATGCAATTATGAGTATTTAAAAAAGTATGATATTGTTATAATATGAGTGAAAAAAATACTGAATCTTACAGTGATCCATCCCATCAATGATGAGAGACAAAAAATTCGTCTGGTTGTTGTCGACTAGCTTGCCTCTTGTTTAGTAATATTTTCTTTCTAACCTGGAAAAACAGTGATTAATTTATTATCTTTAAACAGAAATGTTTAAGCTGTACAAACTATGTGTCAGTAGTGCATTCAATAGTATCAGCATTTGAATTGATTTGGCCAGCTTTCCAGAAATCTTTTTCTTTGTTAATGATCTTAAAAAATTCTTACAAGACTTCATATTAAACAGGGACATCAAATGTTGAGGGTCAAAAACGACCCTTGGCTAATGATAATTTAAAGAGTCAACAAAATTTCCTTCTAATTTTATTGTAAATTTGACCCTTTGGTACAAATTCTCAAAAGTCAAAAGCTTCATTTTACTGATTTCAAGAGTCAAAATGCAGTTTTAAGGGTCAAATGAAAGCCCTGTTAAACCCAACTGCAGCTCTTGCATTCACACCTATCACATAATAGAAGCAAATACTCACATTTGCCGTTGGTTATGAAGAAACCTCTCCTTTTTCAACCTCAATTTTGTCATGGAGCAGAGGGTACTTTCAAATTTTTTCTGCAAAATGGCACATTTTGTACATTGTGAAAAACTGTTTGACTGGAAAAAAAAGGATGAACTAAAAATTAGCTATAATACAATTAAAGGGTTTTCATTAACTTGATTAGGAGTTGGCTGCCAGCCGAAATAATTTTTAAAACATACTTCCAAAGCAAGGTGCAACTTGTAAACAAGAGGGCCATAACGACACTTTTTGCTCACTGGAGGAAGATTGCAGCAGTTTTCCAGTGATTTGACCTGATGACCAGTTTTTAACCTGAGTTGACCCGTGTCCAAACCTGTTTACAATGTCATTAAAAACATTCTGACAAAGTTTGGGGAAGATCAAATCAAACATTTGACCTCTACAGTGTTTTGACCCCCAGATAGCCCATGTTCAAACCTGTCCTCCATTAACCAACCAAAATTATCAGCCATTAAAATTAGAACTCCATGATTAAATAAAATAACAATTTGTAATGAATCATTCAAACACTTCAAAATATTCAATATTTATTTAAACAATTTAGAAATATATCTAGGAACTATACAATGAAGAAAATATCTAAGTTATACTAATCATTAATGCTGAAACTTTATTATGTAAAACACTGTCTAATTGTACAAACCTTCATCACTTTCAAATTAGGGAAATGGTTAGTCCAATTGCTGTAGAATGTGGACTCAGAAACACCACCTATTTCTCTTTTCTCAAGTACATAAGCCTCATAAATATATCTTTTGTTAGATCCATATGGAAGAAGAACTTCTTTACTGTTTGGCATCCTATCACCATACATAGATGCATAGCCTTCAATCCATGCAATGCACTCAACAGAATGTATAGATGGATGACTGAAAATACTAATGGCACCCCTATTTGCAAACATCTTGGTTCTTGTTATTGTGTTCTTATTTATATGCAAAATGTACTCAAAGGCCTTTAGGCAAACACCAAGGCCATTATCCAAAAATACATACGAAAATTGTCCACACTTCTGACTTGATGATAATTTTGTGATAAGCCATTGTTATCTTTGAACTTTTCCCATGTTCCAATATTCATTTCGTAAATGGGAAACATAAGAGTAATCCATTTTGTGCATACAGTCATTCTTACATTTACAGTGTTTTTGTAAATCAACCATTATAGTGTCATGCTTTAACATCTTTTTCGGGTGTTTTTCTGTGTACATAGATCCATCTGAAACATAACAGTTTGCATTTAAAACAGTGTCATTTGCCAGTAAGTACAGTACAATCCCTACTTACGACCACCCCAAAATTATGAATGCCTCGCAATTATGACAGATTTTTACAAGAACGGAATATTTGTTCTAAACTTCAATTGTAATTAGTCTGGAAATACGACACCCCGCTATTCAACCAATATGCATATATGACCACCTGTTTTGGGCTAATTCATCATTACACACAAAATTCTACTATATCAATAACCAAAATTTTGCATTGAAGTTACCAGCTGTGCACCCAAAGTATTGTCTTTTACGACATGTAAAGTATTGACCTGCAGAAATATCTAATTGCAAGCTGTTTACACATTATGAAAACAAAGAGCCAAAACAGTGTTGCTGATTGCTTTGGATTATCATTAATGTCGATGTTAATTGATCGGACTGATCAAGTGTTTGTCCCTTATTTTTCATTGTAGTGGACCTACTACAATTAAAACTTGCAATGAAAATGTTTCTTTGTTCATTTTTTTCCAAAGTTTGGTTGTCACTAATTTGTATTTTACTCACCATAATTTGCTGACATTCAATGAATCAAGCAATGTTGATTAATATAGAATATATTAACATACAAGACATAATATGTATGTAAGTCATACATGACATACAAAACAATTACGCTTGAATACATTGCTCCACTAATAAGATCACATTTCTTAAGAATGAAAGATGATCATAACAGTGGGATTTTACTGTATACATACATATAATGAAATGTTAACTCTTTCTCAAACCATTTTCTTATCTGAATGTTCTTTTAAATTCTACAGATTTTAAAACATGGTGTTTTGTAAATACAGATATAATAGGCAATATGTTATACATAGATAAAATAAAAGATAGGCAATATGTAAGCCTGGAGTTATGAATCCTGAAATTGGACTTCTTATGATCCACACATTTTAATATCTTTAATTTGAATCAAACAAGAACCTTGGACATTTCTATTATATCAAAATTTCACCTTCTAAAACCATTTTGATGTTTATTAGAGGTTTTTACCTTGATTTTTTCCAACAAAAGGACTACTCCTCTACATCAACAAATGTTTGAATTTGTTTAGTATTCTTCCTATGTGTGCTAGTAGCTGCAAAACATGTCTCATCAGGTAAGCTTTCCTCTTGCTAGTCCATTTTATCTTGCTCATACAAATCATCTACTGTATTACATGTGACTGTTCCACTGAACTTGAGGCAGCTGGGGTCATCAATGAAAGAAATGCCTAGTTCATCCACTACATTTGAAGTATCATTACTATCAATCTGAAATACACAAAAAAAAACACAAATAAATATGAGCAGAAATAGCTTCTACATTAAAATACAATTTAAAGTAAACTTCTCACAATCCTCAGTTAACATCCAAAAATGCACAGACATAGAATATCTAGGACAAGGAATGGATAGCTTTAAAATACAATTTTGTAAGTAAACAGCTTTGTCAAAATGAAAGCACTCTTACCAGATTGATTGAGCAACCAAATGGGTCAACTGGTTCAGACTCTTCCAAAGATACAAAGCAGCCAATTTGACTATTATCTCCTACTGTATTGTCTTCATTTACCACATCATTCTGAAGGGATAGAAAAGGCTAAAAATATATTTCATTCCACTATTATTTGAGATTTCATTGCTTTGTTTTATGTCACAGATTTTATTATGAACACTTTATACTATTGAATGCCTTTTTCTTTTTGTTAAGCTGGTTGTTGATCATTCTACTGACATCTGAACCCATATAAGTCAGTTTAATTTTTATCATTATGCATGCAATTTTATAAAAAAAAATGGCACAGATCAGACTTTGTACATTCTAACTAGATTCCATTTGTATATAGTGAATAATATAGCATGTTAAAAATACTGGGGCAAAATTAAATGCCTCCATATTCACTATTCTATAATAACTAAAGCTTTGATATAAATGTAATATAATAATATAAACCGAATAAATAATATAAAATGATATTTTCTGATAGCTTGAACATCTAGTGGCTTCCGAAATTTCAACATAATTATATTTTTTATTCAGCGCACTAAGGAAATATAGTTTGTTAGGCTAACAGCTAAATTTCTTCATCTACTGATTAAAATATCTTTGATCTGAAGAACTAGAAATGGAAATAAATAATCTGCTCCAATAGTAACTTTTCATGTCATAACTTTGTTATAAAGATACCATAATAAAAGCATAAAGACAAAAATGTGCATAAATGTAAATAGTTAAAAATATTTCAATAAAAATACTTAAAATTAGATGACCGATAATGAAATACTATGAAGGGTTGTTTGGTAGATATTTTGTTGACAACTACAAGAAATTGACTGTATTTGTATAATAACTACTATGGTCGAGTAACAGGTTTTCATGGTATAACAAATTTTCGTGGTACTTTGTGTATGCCTTGTTCCTGTTTGCACATGTGCATTTTTTCCATAAATTTGTCACTAGATCGTCTGATAGTTTTGTTAGCTTGCCAACTTTTGCCAATTATACGCCATGAACAGGTTATCATAAACTAATTTTGTTATTTTTGTGACAGCGTAGTTTCAACACTTTAAATTGTTCAATGAATTCTTATTCTTAGGCAACACTTATAATTGTGTACTGAATATTCAGTAGAGAGTAGTGTTGCAACATCAGTTCAGAATCATAATCGATTATCGGTTGGAATCGGTTGTAACATCCGATGCGATTTTCCAATTATATAATCGGTTCTAGTGTAGTTGTGTAACATAAGTAGACCACTAGTGTTTGATTCTATTTATGCACCCTTTGGTTCTTAGCCATCCTCTGATTTATGCTAGCTGGCATTGTAACATATAAGCATGGTGAATGGAGTTAGTTATCCATATGAACCATTAACCAGGCTCTATTAACATCAAATGACTTGGGGGTGATCAAATATTTGTTTTTCGTCTCGATCAACAATCCGCCATTTGTTTTTAAACAACGCGAGTGATTTCCCTGCAATGCTTGTTCAGTTTGAGGCATCAGTAGTTAGTTACGGCGCCTAAATGAAATAGACCGATAATGGATTATGAAAAACTTCAATCGATAATCGGAATCGGAAGACGTTTTCACGCCGCTAATCGATAGTATCCGATTATCGTTTCATCACTAGTAGAGAGAGGGAGCTATCGACTGGTTTCTTGCCTAGGGGACCGTTTCAAACATATCAAGATAAACACGTAATAAAACCAAACAATCATTGAGTAAAAGCAGTAAATTCAGGGTAGTTTGAGGCGACCTACGAAAACATAAGTCCAAACTTTTTATGTCTATACCGTTAACCTAGTTTACTTAAACTGTTCAAAAGAATGTATTGGAGGGAATTTTGTTTTAAAAACAGATGAAATTTTAATAATAATGAATTTCTATGATGATCATTTGTAACATATCCTGAAATAATGAAACCTTTGCATAAAATAGGAAAATGTTTTGTTAATACCACGAAAACTTGTTACACCACCATACGTGTAGCTAATGCAGACGATGTCTGATTTTATCTGTAATCATATCCTGAATCGCCAGTTACAAATTTGCATGCTTACTTTGACAGCAACATTGAAGTAAAATACAATCACAGACTTAACATATGCTTCCGTGAATCCACGATTTGAGGTAAAAAAAAGAAATTCGTCAATATTTAGACTGAAAATCTTGTACCTAAGTAGTAATATCACAACAAGCCCACACATTGGACAATTCTAAATTTTTCGTCCAATTAAAATCCTCGTTTTCTTCTTTGGCGGAAATAGTTAAATGCAGTCCGGACCGGACCTGAAGATACGGGCGATTTAATTTAGCTTTCGTCTATGAGATAGAAACATTACGTTTATAATTCTTTGAATTATAACAACAATAATAGCAATTTTAACCAGCATGCAATTATCATAAAAAAATGATAAAAATACAATACCAATTTGTCCAATTCTTCAAAGGAATAGAAAACAGGATTATAGCTGTCATCCTCAACAGTGACATAACCACGGTAACTTTTACTTTGGTCATCCTGAAAACAGACACGTGAGCTTTGTATAAGTATAAGATAATTTCATGACGGTTTTGTGATTCTTAAACGTATTCTACTGTATTTGAATAAAACAGTCGGAAATACCCTAGTGAAATAAAAACGTGTTTTATACCGTTTTTCATGTATGAATGAATGATAAATATGAATATAAATAATGGAGACTTGGTGCTGCAAGACACCAAAGTAATCTTATTCGTCGAGTTCACATTTATTGGTTACCTAAACATGACGTGTTATTCATTTAACTTCTTCCTTCCAGCTCTTTCAGTGACAATTAAAGTTTTGTTAAAACTTGACAGTTCGATATTGTATGTTTTGAAGTGTGAAAACTAAATCGGCAAAATATAATAGAACTTAATTAATCCAGTTAAAAAACGCAATACCGTCTACAAGTCAAATAGTACGGTCAAGAATGAATAGATATACTGAGGTCTTCAAACATTTTTGTAATGCAATATTATACTCACGAACATTAATCACAATATGTTGGTCGACAACATCCAGTATAACAGGTTACCAAATACAATTTCATTTGATCATTTCAAAACATCAAAAATAAGAAATGTCCAATACCAAAGTATAAATTGTACTTCCTAGAGAATCATCAGATAGGTTTGTGATGAAAAGTTGCACATTTTATGGAAAAAGTAACTTACCATAATAGTCGGTTCAATCCAAGAATAGCTTGGATTACTGGAGAAATCGAAACAACACGACTGGCGCGACTTCTATCGGAGATCGAACTAATATATTAAAGTGTCAGATCATTATCGCCTCGTGTAATCAACAATTATTCTATAATATAAAATATATTGGGCATATTATGAGCAAAATGAGGGAGCTTATCCAGTTATTGTGAGAGCAATTGTAGGAAGCAGTAAGTTAATATGTATACATATTTTCAGATTGCATGCAGTTTGAAGTAGTGTTATTAATAATATGATTAGTACATCTTGAATCATATTTTAGTTGAAATAAAATAAGTAAATGCTGTATATCTTTTTCATATGATTTATATTTAGAAAACATAGGTGTATGTGGAGGTAAAAAATAACTTATTACTAAGCTCGCTTAAATAAGTATCATTTTAGGGCTATTATGTGTATGGTACATGTTTCATGTAAATTAAGCACAGTTTATAAAAGTTATTTATGCTTGGACAAATTATTATTTTTGTTTATTACTGTTTCAGTGTGTACAGTAACCTACATAGAAGATGGGATAATAAACAAAGTTACTGAGGATAGTTTATGGAAGTTTCAGAAAAAAAAACATAGTACAATCTAATTAGTAATTAAGACTTATAAGTATATGTCAGTAATTAATGAAAGGGCAAAATTAACGAATCATTGGTAACATTTACACTTTAGCCATCTAGCATTTTTTTTTGTAAAATATGAACAGGTGTTATCTAAACTGCAAGGCTGACAAATGTCTACTATCACTACAGTTGATTTACTAAATCTGAAAATGATATCAAACAATAAATCTTAGTCATTATTTACAAGTAGAAGATTGTTAGTACACTGACCCAAATGAATACTTTACACTTCATCTGTGTCAATATATTTTTGGTTAGTATACATTTTCTTGTGTTACCCATATTTCTCATATTTTTATTGTGGATAATGATTATGCAATTGTTTTCAAAACTTTAATTCATTTAAGCGGGAAAAATGCCTTTTTACATATGCGTAGAGTAACAAGTGCTTCACCTACAGGTTTTATTACAAGTTATCTTTAGCAACTCAGCACAGATAAAAAAAATCCAAATTGTTAAAATCGACAAATCACTATTTATGACGCTACGCTTTTTTATGTTCCTCCATTGCTACTCCAGACAAATTATTCAAAATCTTGCGAATCGTTACAATATTACTGTGCGAAAACCGGACGAAAACTATAATAATAAACGATTTGCCATTTACTCTATTCGGGAGAGAAACATTTTTGATGGTGGCAGTATTATGTTCTGGTATAGAATAATGGGGAATCGCAAAACTGATCTGGTCATCATACAACGAAACCTTATCAATGTTTTAAACAATTAAACGATTCATTCATTCTATATAACGGACCTGGTATTATCCGACGTTACAATGTCATGCCTGACGCGGCACGTTAACCACACAAATTCCCTGATAAAAGTATTTTAACGCCTTGGCGTGGCCCGCTGTATCCCCGGACTAGAATCTCATAGAACACATTTGGGATGAGTTAGCTCATAGACCCAAGTCAAATAATTAGAGTGACATCGTAAATGATCGCCGAAATTCAAGTCCTTCGGAATGGTAACAAAGGCGCTTATACAACGTAACGTGAATTCAATGTGGTGACGTATTCTCCGACGTATGAGTAAAAATGGAGGTCACACCGGTAACTGATACTTTTTATAAAACCATTTTCTGCACACAACCATTACAGTACTTCTTTTAAATGGTGTATTGATGTAAAAATCATTTGTATTTTCTTGAATTTGCATTTTGACCCATCTAGACTCAGTTATTTCTACATAAACTCGTGTTGTCTAACTGTATCCATTAAATGACACGAATACATCGATATGACATAGGAGCGTAGATGGAAAAGAATTACAAACACCAGATATATACTTTGCAATAAAATATATTTTTCCGAAGTCACTATGGTATCAAAGTGTTCAAACCGGGTAAGTGTATGTTATAGGTAGAAAATTATGTGAAAAAACCTGTTTACATGTATATACCAAAGTCGTCGAGTACACAAACCAATCAAGACGGTTTACACAATGATGTTATGTTGAAACTTAAGTCCGACGAAAGGACGTCGTTAATGTAATCCGTCTGACCACTCATTCAATTATAAGAATGTGCTATTATTACAATTCAGTACCATCCCCAGTATATAATATACTGACAAATACCATAACTGATTTAAAACTCAACATAGATAAGATAAATGCTAAATATGAACTAACCTCATGTATATGAAGAGAAATACAAGGAATGTCCGTCATCCATTTTGTCACAAAGGCATCGCTCCTCTATAAATCGATCTGGTCATGCGGTGTTGGCAGTAAGCACGCCAAATTCAAACTTGAAACGCCAGGACTGTCGTAATTAACCTGGAAAATTGTGATATACCATTCTGTATCTACGTACATGTGTACAGGAACAATGATTAGAACTATTATAATACAGTTCATATGATTATCCGACAGAATTTACCCAATATGTGAAGGACATGAGATTAAATATTCTATAAGGCCTAAACAAAAAAGGTTTCTTTCCGGTTACATACCCCAAAAATATGGGTCGGTAAGCAGTTTTTTTTATTTTATCTTTTTTTTACATATATCGGCATTATCGTATGGAAGTATGCGCACTGTAATATTAATGAGTTGTGAAAATTACAATTTTAGCACTAAGACTTGGATGCCGTAAAAACTTATGAGCCGGCAGGTGAAATATTGGGGCGGTCAAGTAACCGGAAACAAATCCTTTTAGGCCTTACATGTGAATCTCGTTTTCCACTAGAAGCACGCGTGTCAAAACGTGTTCGTTAAATCTAAATTATGCAACATCTTATCGTGTTTAAATTTCGATCTGATACATGATCAACTAGACATACACATGGGCAAGTTTATACCAAACTCACTACATCTTAACATTATTCTTTCAACAAAAAGCATGTAGGATTTGTGTCAGTGGTTTATTTAATTTACTGACAACACGAACGCAACATGGTTTTAAAATGAAAAAGTTATTTCAGATGTACACAGAGCATTCACAAAATATATATGAGAGTTTCATAACCGGCGATGAGACTTCATATCTACCAAGTCACACGCATTACGTGTCACACACTTTTGTAGTCTGAATCAAGCTCACACGCATAATTTACAGACAGTTTATTCTGATTCATTCATGATCTTGCAATATAAGTTTACAAAGATTCTTCCGCCGAACTTAGACTTTATTTCGGTCAATTTTTTTCTGGCCAACACTTTTTTCTTTTCATTTGATTTAAACTCGAAACTAAAAATATTTATATTTCAAAAAGTTCCAACGACCCTACAATTTGGTGGTTAGTGGAAACCAGGTAATTGTTTTACCTCATTATACAAGTATCATTTTATTCTTATGATTTTTAAACATGTACATTTTGTATGAACGAGACGACATGTCGTCTGCTTGCATGAGTAAATCCTACTCTCTGTTCAGCGTCAATGAAATTCCACAGTTACAACTGAATGTTTACAAACGTCACATGTTTCTCGTGATTTCAATGATTATACAAATTCTCCCAACGTAAACATTTCAGGATACAGTACAACTCTACAAATGAAGACCAATGTCTAGAACTATTGTTTTATTTCTTTGTTAAAGTAAATTAATATGTCCAAACAGATAACTAACAGTAACTAATAGTTTTAACGAATTTATTTGGTATTTCTCTCCTAATTTTTAATGTAACTTTTCGATATCCCAATAACAAAACATCTTAATTTAAAAGTCATCAGCTGATATGATTATATTTCAATGTGAATGTGTGTGTAAACTTTTATTGCGTTATGTCCACGGAAAACTAAAGCAATGGTTGATTAAATGTGGTAGGAATCATTGACCAAAATCACACATTAATACCGGGTATGGCCAACTTGAGCATCGGGTACTGCCTGGCATCGTGCAATGATTTCTGCCTGTGGAATGTAAATGCTTGCGTCAGTTCATTGATGTTTGGCGGTGAAATAGGGCGACGTCTAACACGCAGGTTCAAATTATCCCACGGGCAAATCATTAATGAATCACAAGGGGCTAGCACGTTGAAGGGATGGTGTATTATGATGTATTAAGGCCTAAAATGACAACACAGACCAAAATCACCTATATCATATATATACATATACAATGGTTACAGCTTCCGAAATGACAGTTTCTGCACAAAGTTTGTTTAACACAACATAACTTACATTATGCTACACATATCCAATAAGCACTCAGTCCATTTCGAAACAATGAAGCAAATATTTAATCTTTTCCCTCCGAAAACTCGCTGATTTCGTTCAGTCGAATGCTACCTCGCAATCCCATATCAACCAGAATAACCATACCAAATACACGTTAAAATTGTTGAAAACGGCGTTAAACCCAGTGAAACAAACAAACAAACTAAATACACGTTAAAACAACAGGTACTGTAATGACAACGCCTGCACACCAAAAATATCACTAAAATACGCTGATACAGCGCAAAAATATAAAAATGCAATATAACACTAAGGTTTTGATGCCATAAAAACTTAAGAGTCGGCAGGTAAAATATTGGTTTGGTCTTTCACTGTATTTTGATATATTTTCCTGAATGTGATAATTCTTTATTCAATTACATCAGATGACTAGTTTTGAAGTTAATTACGCATAATACGGATTGTTAAGCTGACGGTGATGTATTTTTAGATCGCAATCTCAGTAATAATTGAAAAGTCAGCTCCGAGCACACCACGTAATCGTATTTTTTTATTGGTTCACTAGTTTTATAAACATTTTTGTAACATTTATTTCTATTGGATAAAAACTCGTAATGTATTCCAATAAAAGGTCAGTGTTTCCACCGAGAAGTCACTCTTCATTGTTGACTTCTTTGGACATACTTTAAAAGTATATGAAGGAGGAAGTATATGTTCATTCTTTGTCTGTTTAGACTAGAGAAAAAAGTCAGGGGTCTGTGTTATTCATCTGATCGTAGCACGAAACTTTGTGCATCATTCACTTCACAAAAACTAGGTGAAAGTCATCAGCATAATACATGTGTAAACTGACCATGAAACTGGAGGAAATATTTTGAATAACAGAGAAGAGATTTTTTTTAAGATAATATGCATTCAATTAGTTGTGGTAAAAGTTTTCGGACTGCCATTTTGTTGGTGGGTTAGACAACTACGGCATACAAATAATATGATAATTTAGACCTAAAGTACTTTACCTTTAGATATATTTACATTGTACTCCGAGTACAAGTTTTCTTGTTTCTTTTTCTGAAACTGACTTTATAAATTTTACACATACACACACATACATACACTAGTATATGTATATATACAGTATTAAGGACTGATACAATGTCTGGATTCTAGTTGTTTTCTCTTAGACACATTTTTATGATAGCTACTTTTATAAACCATACTTATAAATATTTTCTATGCTTAATTGATTCAGAATTTTATGTCTTATTTTGGAATATGTATTTTATCCACATATTTTACAATTACTAGATGAGATTAAGTTCAAACAACTGAGAAGATAAACTCTTATTATGTACAAATATCTATACTTTGTCACAAACATAGGCGGATCCGCCTATAACTAAGAATTTATCAACAACTTAATTTTAATAATTCTACAGTAACATGATCTATATATGCTCAGTTTGTTGGTTCAAGATACAACACACTCAAATATTACAGGTCGAAATGTGCATTACATCTACAGATATACAACCTGGACAACTACAACCCTGAAACCTGGGAAAACCGAACAAAATGCCCAGTCCCAGTTTGTCCTTCTACAGTATTTGTATTTTTTAACCTGGGAATACTGAACCCCGTCAAACCGAATACCGAACGATTTTACTATCATTTTTTCTATTCAACGTTAAAACACATATGATTGCAGACGCTGCTTGATAATCGCATGGCACATCACGTGTCATAAAACGTGAATACATAAATCTTATGTCATAAATCTTGAAATACAAGAAGACAGCTTCACAATCTAGATCGAACTTAACAATTCTATATCGCTTTTATCCGTCCATATTGATATGACCAAATCCTACAGAATATATATCCAATCTCCGTGTAACAATATCGTTCATTTGACATTTAACAATCACGTGTATTTCCATGACTTATGCGCAATTATGTCGACGGAGATTTAGTCATTAAAAAGAGTAAATATTATCTCAATCTGGTCGGATATTAACAGACAAAGACAACATTGATTAAAAAGAAAATTTTACTTACAAAGTCAAAATAAATTAGAGAGATAGTGCGAAAATCGTCAATAATGACGAACATTATAGTCAACGTGGAATAAGATAGGGTATGAGTCTGAGAGTTGTAAATACATGCACGATTTTGACTCGGTTTCAGAAAACCTGGGAAAACCGGAACCCAGTCAATCGGAACTTTTGGTCCGGTACCAGAGGGGTTCGTTTTTCAAAGTTCTCTGTACATATATTTAATTTAATCACGTCATATGACAAGGTTGAGTTATTTAAGCTGTAATTAATCAAGTATAATAATAGTGAACTTGCATCTTATTACATAACATAGTTACGTTTTATTTGCATGTATCTCGGTCTGGTCGAATAAAGACAACCAGGGTTCATGAAATACAAAAAGGCTGTCACCGTGAATGATTTAAAAAGAGCAACAATTATCCCGATACATTTAATATGGGAAGCATCGTGGTCTAGAGGTAGTTTTGTTCATGAACTTCACAATCCCATGAATCGGACTCGAGCGTGATTAATGTGAGCAAAATTACTTGTTTCGCAATCAAGCTAAAATAAATTATTATAAACTAACATTGAGCAGATACTTGCTCAATCCTTATCCGTTGTAATATAGATCTAGCCACGACTACCACTATTTACCACTAATGAATAATACTTGATAAACAAAGCTTGTCTCTGATCTACATGATTTAAATCGTGACTGATCCCGGTTATCAGTTCATAGCACTGTCTGTGACTTCTCTTAGAAATAAGGTTTTTATAGACAATGACACCCACAACAGTTATAGTGTCAGACCATACCCTACTCCTTGGCTCCTCGTAATATTGAGAATGGTATGTGTTGTGTATCGTGATTTGGTGTGTCATCATGTTACACTTCGTACATAACGGTAGTCACTTAGGTTATATTTGTTCAGTAGTCTTATAATGTCAGGTATGAATCAAAAGACTTGTCGTTCATAGCCGAGGTAATGCATAGGTCTGTTGACGAATATTTATTTTGACAAATATTCACCGGGCAACCAGCATAACTTGTCTAGAAATTGGAGTTTCTGATCATCAATCTCTTTGCCTCGATAGATGGAAGGCCAAACAGACTTAAGTCTATATCATTGTCCATGTATGGAGGAAAATTCTGCTCTAACTTTACACAATGCGGTGAGAACGTTCTAGGATAAGCATGACAGAGACAGTCACACTGTATCACAGCGTACATCCATACAATGATTTTGGTAAAACAAAATGTTCGTAAATAGTTCTCCAGGTTGCTGGACTAAGACTAGTATTTCGGAATGAGCTGTTCATGATGCCTAGTACAGTACCCCTGAGCTTCTTGCACGATTCATTTATATTTTCATTATTGCACATGTATTTGTCTAGACGGATTCTAAGATGGACATAATGATCTATTTCCGAAATTTCACTGTTTTCAAGATACCATTTTGTGTTACTGGAACCCCAGTCACTTGCTAATTCATTGAATATGAAGAATGAGCGCCTAGAAGGGTTATAGAGAAATTTCCACTTGTCACTATAGTCATTACATATGTTAAGCATTTGCTGCAGTCCGTTCTTGGAATATGAAATTAGTAACATGTCACCAGTGACTGCAGGGCTTAATATTGCTCTATCGTACATACAGAGTCCTAGACTGCTCGATTCTAGTTTCTCAATCAGTTTATTTATATACAGAAGATATAAGATAGGCGAGCAACACCCATCTTGACTAGTACCCTGTTGTATTAGAAACCTGTCCAATATAAATGAATTGTTCCGTACTCATTGATGAGAACATACTGTGTATAGTTCGGTAGTAGGCCGGTCAATGTTTGTTTTTAACGGTTTGTTCATTAACCCGTTATGCCAGACGCCAGTCGAAAGCATGTAGTGCATCCAGGAAGGCCACATACACTTTAGTCTAATCTTAACTTTGTCAAACCTGAAAACAATGGCCACCTTGTGAATTGTACAAATATAGCTGAACTGTACCTGAACTGTACAAATATAACATAAATATACCCAGTCTTACTTTATTCGATAGCAATATTCTCCGTCTATGTGTCGTACTGTTTGAGGCAATGTAAATGTTTTCAGTTCAGAGGCAGCAGTTTTAGCGAGGAGAACCAATTATTCTATTGTTTTATACAGCATCAAGATATGTTGTAGATGATTGTTGTTCCGAAGGTTACATAAGAGAGGAAGTGCTAACTTCCAATAAATACGTACTTATAGAGGACATAGTTTAAAATGTCTGGTTTTTCTAATTCGAAAGTGGTCGGCAATTCAAGTTTAACTGTAGAATAGAACAATTCACTAAATTAGAAGATATATCGTCTGTGCTTGATTTTACTACAACTACACACACAGACCCGTCAATGAAATTCCACAATTACAACCGCACGTATATAAACAAACACGCGTCTTTTTCACGTGACTTCAAAGATGAATGAAATTCTCCCAAAGTAAACTTTTTTATACAGCAAATTAATACCGATTTTACCGTACACTATCTAATATCAGTCATATACGGCGACCGGTTCACCTGATCAGTTTTCCTGAACTGTATGCTAACCAGTACTAACTTACCTTCTCACAAGGAGCCGACGACTTCGCAACATAAAGAGGAAAATCGACATTTCTGTCAAATTTTCATAGAAGGATATGACCTGCCGCGACCGGAATTCGAACACCGGATCTACAGGTTACAAGTCCAGCGCACTAACCACTGGACCGCAGCTGTATTGTTTCTTAATAAAGTTATTATATATGATATTCGAAGTTGGTTCTTGATCATGTTCGCAATAAAACCTAAAAAGGTTTGTTTTCGGTTACCCGACTGACTCAATATTTTACCTGCCGACTCATAAGTTTTACGGCGTCAATTCTTAGTTCTATATTACAATTCTCACAACTAATTAATAAATATTACGGCGCACATATTCCCATACTGTGTTGCCGATATATGTAAAAAGAAATAAAATCCCTACCTACTGACCCATATTTTTGGGGCCTGTGACCGGAAATAAACCTTTTTTTAGGCTTAAGACACATATATGTTCACATATAAAACGCCTATTTCTAAATGAATAAGAATACATTTATGTGCGTTTAGGCGAAACACCACTTCATGTGGTGAGAAAATAAAAAAAGATATACATTTTTGCTCTCCAATAAAGGTTCTGAAATACAGTCACGTAATTTGTTATTTTACAAGCAGATTGCACAGATTTAGTTTTGTACTTTCCAATGATTATATTCTCTTCATGTGAGTGTTTCTTATATGTGAGGTATTGTAAGTAAACATTCACAAAATGAAACATGAACAAATACACTATACATTCATATGTTTATACTTTCATATATTTCCATCCTTATAACAAATACCGGACTTAAGCAGACCAAATTAAATTAAACTTCAATAAACCAGATATAACATGTAAATAAATATACTAAGTAAAAGATCTTTACAAAACTTCAGTTTGTTCCCTTTTCTACTGGCTTTATTATCAGCAAGAATTAAAACTCCCGTAATACAACCTACACTGAGTCAATCACATGCAAATATATAAACAGAACTCTTTAAATTGATATACAAAAGATTCGTCCATGGGTAATTAACCTTTATTTAGAACAGGTCTATTCTCGCTCGTATATTTTATAACACGTATCATAATATACATCCAGGAGTGTGCTTACAACAACAACAACATTACTTCTGTTCTACATGCTTAATTATGGAACCAAACCATGAATACGAATGTCATTTCTCGAAATGGAATCTAATGTGTATGTTTTGGAGGGTTTTTTTAATTGCAACTTTCGGTTTACGGTACTGCATAGAAAACTCGCAATTCTTCAAACAACGATAAATTTCTCTAAAAGTAGGAATTTAATTTGAATAATAGGGAAATATAGTTTTTGCGCGCATCAGCTTTAAGCCTATACAAAAGAAAGACCAAAAATTCAGCAGTTCCATGAGGGGTCGTTTTCAATGAGATGTTGATCTTTTATAATACGGTAAAAACGGCCAAATGAATATTATTGTTCAAAATGTAACATCACCTTATATAAAATAGTTTAATCATTAATATTGAAATCACTGTACCATTGTACAAATTGTAATTTTCATGTTTGTTAATTGTCTTTTTCTGTGTTTAGTTTTTTAACTGTAATCTGATAGTAGCGTATAAGCCCATTGCGCTTGTATGCATTTATGCCATGTGAATCAATCTGCAATACACTCACTCACTCACTCACTCACTCACTCACTCACTCACTCACTCACTCACTCACTCACTCACTCACTCACTCACTCACTCACTCACTCACTCACTCACTCACTCACTCACTCACTCCATCCATCCATCCATCCATCCATCCATCCATCAATCAATCAATCAATCAGCTGTGGTGTGGGGAGGCATCAGCAGGGACAGAAAGACTGAGCTCGTTGTGCAAAATAGAGGTAAATTGACTGGTCAGCGGTGTATTGATGAGATGTTAGACACCAAGGTAAAGCTGTATGCCGGGGCGGTGGGTGATCAGTTCACTTAAATGGACGATAATGCGCGTCCCCACAGGACACAGGTGGTCCAGAGGGGGGTATTGAGCGACTTGACTGGCCAGCTCGATCACACAGATATCAGCTGGTGCAACCTAGAAGTATCCAGGACCTTGAGTTCATGTTGGTGCAAGAATGGGCCGCCATCCCCGCCTGACTGTCAGAAACCTCATGGGAACATGAGAATGCGCAGACACGCTACTGAGTCTAAACTTGTAAACATAAATGGGGTTGTGAAAATTTGCAAGACAAGTTGCGTGTCCAAAAATCTTGGATATATGATGCATTCCTCTTCTCTGGCACATAACTAATGCAAAATCAGTACAAATGTTAACTTTGTGTTCAAGTCAAATTGATTAAACATGAAATTGACGTTAAAAATCATTTGAACGAGTGTAATCAAATCATAGCCGAAAAGATTTCCACTAAACCATTTGAGTAGTTGATTATATTAAACTGACTTACAACATAAGAAATATGTTTTTTTTATAATTTTCGACCTGTAGTGTAGAGAGCACCTGTGGCTAAATTCTGTTTCTGATGATAAGGAATCATGCAAACTGAACTTGAATATTCGAGCGTGAATCGCTAGAATGGAATCATAGACGACTTTAAGACAGCGACTACAACTGATTTAGACTGGTTCATGGTTATGTCAGCCCTGGTAACGCTTGGAAAGTCAGCAAAATCTGGCCGCTGGTCTCCCCTTGATGAAAAACCTGATCCGATTATGTTGTAAAAGATTCAGCGAGATAACGCTGATAGCTATTTTAGAGATGAACTACAACATGCGGTCTTTGATATTGTCATGCATCAATGTCAGTAATACGAAATAACTTCACTGCCTTAAGCGTCAGGTTCGACAGTTCCCTGAGTCGTCTAATTCTATACTTGTCGCTGGTCGCTATGACAACGAACTGTCTGTCCTGCTATTAAACAAGACGCCGAATTTTTGATAGAAAGCTGCAAATTTCTAAGTCAGTATATGTACAGAAAGTGCGCGTATATATATATATATATACTTTTTTAATCATCATTTTTTTGCATTTAGTTTGCCCTTTTTTACTTTGTCACATTTATGATATGAAATCCTCTTTGTGTTATATGTTTTATAACCACGATATATATATCTTCAGAAAACGGAAGCAATAAAGTTATATTTACGGTGAACCTCTCGGTATCATACGGAGAGTATAATGTTCCTTATACTAGGATGTCCTTGATGATATACTTTGGATTGATAACAATAAGCATGGACAGAATCATGCTGAATCAAACTCACATGCTTAAGTATATGTATATATCCTCCAATAGCTCAAATATCACCCGGCACCGATGTCTACAGTATACAGTTCTTGAAGTACATTTGAAGAATTTTGTTCAATTCTGAAACGATGCGGTTTCGCAGCTGCTGTAGATCATAATACTGAGGTGGCCGCTATGTGAGGTTTTACTGTACTCTGATTTTTAGCGTTCTACCTTGAAGCGAAAATGTAGCTCTGCATATGTGCATGCGTTAAGTTTACTTAAGATATCTACATGATCCAGATGAGGTTGATTTCGGATAGGAAAGCGATCCTGTGGCTCAGACACTTTCAGATTACGGTAGGATTGTGTTCTTTTCTCTATTGAGTGTAAGTTTATATAAAATTATGTTAGGTAAGTTTGGATTGGTTAGTTTTGAAGATGGAAAAACTGATGAAAAAATTGAACAAAATATACATTGTTGTTGGAGACAAGGGGAGATAATGTGATGTTCTATTTTTAACTTTTAGAATTATAAATTTAGTTTTTAAACGTCATATGCAAATAATTGAGACTTCTTTCAACATTGAAAAAACACCATTTGTCGCCTTTAATAATCTATCTTTTGTTCAAATCATACATAATTATCGAACTCACCTTTTTTCTCGTATTTACGTACCTGAAAGGACCAAATAACGAAGTCTGTCTGTTTGACGTCATAAGAGTTAATTTGAGTAACTTTCAATTTTCAATACAATGAAAACATCAATTTTCGCTTTTTGATATATCTATACATAAATATCAGTTGCGACAAACAAACTCACTTTTTGCTCGTGTCAGTTACAGGAATTTCAATGATTTCTTGACGCACATTGATATGTATGACGTCATAGGATAATTTGAGTTAAAAGTATTATTTTTAAATTCTATTACATTGAACAATACACCGATTATCACCCTTTAATCCATCCATTGTTAAAATATATTATGTTATATTGGTGTTCACTTTCTTTCTCGAGTTACACGAATGTATGACGTCAATGGGGGTAATTGGGTAACGAGTATTATTAACTGTACAAAGAACATTTGTAGTATATTTGAATTGCCTATTTTACAAGCTAAATCATCAATTGTTCATCTAATGTTCTCTTTATGCTTCTTTAATCTTCATACGTATTTAATGTAGTAATTATCTTACATGCACAAATTTTCAAATGATTCTTTTACAAGAAATTGGTAGATTCTGATTTATTTGTTCATTTATCGACACTGAAGCGTAAAATCTTGCCTTTTATCTAGTAAAAGTTGAACGTTTTGTACTACACATATTAAACATTCTAAGTCCCAGTCTAAATCCCCACTAGGGGTTTGACTTTACGTAAGATTGATACATTATGTCTGTGTTATGACCTTTTAAAATACAATAAATAAATATCATATTAAAAATTATCAATTTGTACAGGTAAAAGTATTGATTACACGTCTCTATCATATTATATTCATCACTTAACATGAAACACCATTCACACAAACAATAGTACCAAATCTGAGATCTTTGTATCAATAATGTCGATAAAGCTGCTGGAGTTATCTCCCTTTATACATATGGTCGTTTACAGTTAGCATGTTACTTATTTGACCAAACTCATTTTTATGAATTTGCATTATTATTTTATTACGAACGAAGCCTGCTTCAGAAACGTTGCTGTGAAATATTTCACTAAATTAAATTTAACGAACTATAGCTTTTATCACTATAGCTTAATGTACCAGTAGCCTGGGTCTTTTAACGATTTTGCCAAAAGAATCGGCCAACTATGGCTGTATACCCGAGAACGCACAACCGGAATGGAATTGTAATAGGAGGCAGAAAATAAAGTTCCCGATGCGGGGCTCGAACCCGCGATATTCTGCTTGCAAGTCAGCTGCTCTACCAACTGAGCTAATCGGGCAGACAGACATACAAACTACTATAAACACATATATTATATATACAACACTGTTACAGAATCAATGCGACCAAAAATAATATAGGTCTGCATTCTATGTAAAACAGAGTAAGATAGGCATAGTTTTATTAAATCTGAAAATATATAATGCAAAATAATGTTATCTAATAAGACATTGAATATTCATTGATCTAATTTGAATATTTTCTGAATATATTGCGTACGAATAGATTTGAACATGATTTTTGACAAATTGTCCAGAACAGCGATCTCCTGAATTGTAGTTACATTTACGATGACCCTGGTATTCCTAGAAACTCAGAATACCCCTGTGTCTATAACAGTGACACTTAATTTACATATGTCATACGTATCCATCGCGAGTTTTCATCGGTTGATGTCTTCGACTTGGCATCAGAATTTCCGGAGAGATGCTGCAGTTTTAATCACCGTTTTAGTTAAAAGTCAGAAACTGCACAATCATACAAATACATATTGAATTATGTATACAAGCCGCGTATTCAAGAGAGTACAGTTTTTCTTCCTTTGCAAAAATTTACGACGATTGAATTATATAGAAATGAATTCGAAACCAGAACATTTGGCCGATTTAGTGAGGAAGCCGGTTTATAGAGAAACCAGTTGGAGCTTTTCCACTGTATTGGTAAGTATACAGTCCAGGAAAATTAGTTTGGTGAACCAACAGCCGTATAAAACTGGAAAACGGCGTTTAAACCAGCGACAATGTCATAAAAACAAAACAAGCTACTAATATCACATATTTTCGCACATTTCATCTACCTTTCGCTAATTTCTAACCTTAATAGAGCCACCTGTATTTAAGACAAAAATTAACGTTTTTTTATGATAAAGTTTGTCTCATGCACTGCACTGATATGTATACAAATAGTTTCAATCATTCACCTGGAGGTGAGGACAAAATTACCCTTTTTTCAAAATTCCCTCCCACGACATTTCTTCGAATACATCTTAATAAAGTATAATGCATCATAAAACTCCCCATTTTTATATTTCGATGCACTGTTAAAGCAGTTAAAACTCATTTTTTGCGAATTTCAAGTATTAATGGAGCCACTAATATGCAGGGAATAAATTCACAATTCCCTTCATTAGGTAACGGGCACCATACTCAACACGGATATGCGCGTTGATAGAACATCGATCCCCGGGCTACAATTGGAGGGGGCCAAATAAGTCATTTTTTTTTACAAAAAATCGTATTATTTAGACTTTTCTATGAATAACTATTCAGGTATTACCATGTACGATGTTTCTGCATATTATCTTACGCTATGATACAAAAACAGGGTCTTTTATATGAATTGAGTGACCCTGTACAGAATAAAAAAATGTTAAATAATTTCGTCCGCGTGTCTGAACTCCAGACTGGCTCCAAGGCCAATATACACAATTTCACACACATTCTTGCACATTCAGGAACCATATTATTGACATTCGAAATCAAGGCAGAAACTTGTTCATGTTTTATCGTGTAGTTAATGTTACGTTTAAGACGAAAACAATATTCATATAAACAAATCTAACTCCGAATTAGTTTGTGGGTGAACCCTATTTTTGTGCAGACAGACATTCACAATACGTACAAAACCATATATTATACACTACATGTGATATAACACCAGGGCAGATTTAGTGAAGAAATGTGTTAAAATCGCGTTTACAGCAAATTCTGCATATTTTTATGTTTGTACCGATGGACAGACAAACCGAACTACAAATTTGTTTGCACGCTTTTATAAATACAGTCTAACTTGCGACCACCTCCGAAAACGGCACCCTGTGAGTAAAGTGTAGGCTTATAAAGGAAAAAAATATATTATTAAAGAACTAACGGGCTCTTTCAGAGTTAAGCCGGTATGTAACTATACCGTCATATAATCGCTTATTTCGCATAGTTTATTTTGAATAGATAAACATTACAATGCTGAATTATTTTTTCTATTTGAACAATCACTATATCAAAAATTACAAATATTGAATAGAAAGGATCAGACCAACTTTCAGCGAAATAACCATGAATCAAAATAATTAGGGGGTCGAAATTACTCGGTCCGAAAAAAGCAGTAACCTAATGGTTCCCGTCGTAACCAGTCGTAACTTGGATATCTGATGGCAACTTGCTCTGAAAAGTCATCGTTTTATGTGCGCCATGTCTTCTGTGTTATATTTTGTATTCCAAGTACGACAGAATTTGAATTCATTTAAATGAAGACCTAACATCACATAGTAACTTCAACATCTGATTCTATTTAATAATTTCAAATAAATATTCAAATAAAACAAATACTGGAAATCGCGAAATAACTGTACATGATTATTAGAGCATTATAACATAATATTCAAAATCATGTAACAGCTTAATCATGAATATTAGAATATCAAACATACAACATCGCGTGGAGATTTCAATATAACAAATGTTCAATATAACATTATAACTCTACATTTGTTGTCCTTAACTGTAAATGTATGCACAACACTTGTTTGCAGAAGCAAATAATTAGAACTTTAGTAAAACTCTCTAAACTAATAAATCTAAGGACTTTTAAGTACAATAAAATCGAGAATTTAATACTTTTGTAAACGGCTAAATTGAAATCTTAGATTCTGTATTCGATTCTTCAGTCAAAATTAGAAATTTGAAGACAAAATATCACGATATGTAATATTATACCAGTGTCACTGGGGTCTAAACTATGTGATATACATGTACTACTGTCATTATTCTTTAATGTATAAATTACTATTCGATCTTTCAAAAAAAAAAAAATCAACACATAACCAGGGTGATATACATGTGTATATGACATTTAGACATTTTGGTAATTTTCCGGCGTGATTACATCGCGCATCTCCGGAATCCTGAAGGAAAATTAACGCGAAAAATCAGAAACTGAGTTTTTAGATGCAATAAAGTCTATGCTGCTCAGATATAGTGTATGTGGTTTACAGTTTGATTTACTGGACACGGGACTCTGCTTAAAGTGATGTCTAACCCGGACATACTGGTCGGCATGCATGGAGCGGGCTTTTACTCACATATTAATTTTACCTTGACATGCCGGCCTAGTTGAACTTTTTCCTTATTATATAACTGACAAGCATTATCTCCGTTTTACAGACTGGAGACAGCTGAAATACGTATCTTGGGAAAACAAAGACACTGGGAGAGAATTACCCGACTATTATACAGTAGTAGACTCAAATGGTATTGCTGAGCACATTGTGCGCATGAAAACGAATATATGTAATTAATAATGTATGTTGTATGAGATATAAGCCAGACATGACTGCTGGATTAATCAGGAGCATTGATGTCATGGAATATCAAGATAAAACCATTGAAGGAAAATGGTATTCTATTTTTTCTACGTGACATTGACTGACGAATCTTGAAATCACAAACGGTTGTATAAAGTTGGAACACAGTTCGCTGTTCGCGATTTGAATCACGGAATGTGTGCTGTAATGCAGTTTGCAATTCGAATTCAAATTTGTTGTAAAGGGTTAGGGTTAGCCTAACCCTAAAATGTGACCTTTGGATGCAAATGAAATTCTTTTCTGTTCTATTCTATTATATTCTGTAACGTTGTAATGTTCCCGTGATCATTGTTGGGACGCAATAAATCAATAAACGATTGTTTTTAAAATGGTTGTATGTAAATAATTAAATCGTAGGATTGTTTCAAATTCTCCATTTCCTAGTCAGTAATAGGAAGCACATTAAAAAAAAATCGTATCTAAACGTATTTTACATGTATGCACTGATGTTGGGTATTGATTTTAACACATGTTATATTTTATATGAAATTTGGAGGAGTATCTGGCTTTGATAGTTTTTGTATCGATATCGATACGATGTCATTTAAAATTTCTGACACAATGTTTGTATTCTTGATTTGTATGACTATGCTAGTGATTAGAATGTAATTCGATGATTAAAATCGTTAATATTTCCATCATTGACTGTCTAAAAATTTCGAAATTTTTTGCTCCAGTTTAGCTGTATAACGGATGTTTTCTATAAATTTAGCAGGCATACGCGGTATATTTAGTATTTTATGCCAACTACGTTTGTCTGTTGATTTTTGCTGTGTTAGTGTGCGATGTTAATGACTCCACCATTTTTTGACAGTCTATCTGTTTCGTATTTTTACTAGGTAGTCTAGTCAGTCAAGTGATGATATTAAAATGATTTGTTTGTGTATTAACTGTATATAGTGATTGTATATATTGATAAACCACAGATGATAAACATGTACTTATTTCTTATTCACGTACATGTATGATAATGTGTATGTTAAACTATATAACTGTATTCGTAATGTGTTACATGTTAACTTTTGTAACGTAAATGTATGGGTATGTGGCAGATATTTGGTGTGTGTGCGTTGCTTTATTTTGTCTTGTAAGACGTATTACATACAATCAAACCTGTGAAAAAAGGTCGCCCTTGGATAAGATGATATAAGAAAAAAATGACAGATGACCTTAATTCGGAAGTCAGTATGTTCTGAATGATCTGTGACGGTTTTTCAAACACAGGTTTGACTGTAGCTTAACTTTTATTGTGGTAAAATGATGTTGTCTGTTATATATGATTTCCATTATTAGGAGGAAATAAAAATCTATACCTGTTGTTAGAACTGCAAAATTAGATATTAATGGTGAATAGAAGAAAGATTAATGTGAAGATTTAAACAGAAGAGTAAGGCAATTAATGATCACATCCAAACTGGTTATATAAAGTTTAAAGTCACAGAATGAAGTAAGGTCTTAATTAAAAAATAAACAACGGGTAAAAACATAAAACATGTACACAAAATTACCACAACCAAGGTACAGTAAAACCTGTGAACAAAAGCCACCCTTGGGAAGGACAAAATGTGGTCTTTATAGAGAGATGGCTGTTAATTGGAGGTCCGTTTGTTCTAACTAATCAAAGGTGTTTTTTATAGAATGACTTTTATTCACACGGAGGCCTTTATTCGGAGGGTGGCGGAAAACAAGTTTGACTGTATTCATATCAAACAAACATGAGTGCACCCAAAGAAATCCAGTTGTGCAATGCCAAAGAAAGTGGGGAAAAAGTCACATGACATAAAAACATTGGAGTGTATCTAATTCAATCAAAGTAAAATCAAACAAAGAAAAAGGATTTTTTTCAATTAACTAAGACTGGGAACCAGTCACCCGGTAAATAAATTCACCAAAGAAGAATGAATTCATTCATACAATGCATAACAACAATTCCCCTGTACTTACATAATTCTAACTAGACCATTGGACATGTGGTATGATTAGCACAATTTACATGTAACACATAAAGATCCGGTGGAAACAAACCACATGTTCATTAACGTGGTATTATATTCATTAACACGATCCTATATTCAAATAATTTGATTCTATATTTATTAACGTAGTTCATTAATGTATTGTGGTTTAATGACCATAATTGATTCTTGGTATTGAAGATACACAAAACAGTACGGAAAAGATTTTTTCTAGCATTTAAAAATTACAGCCTGCAACAACTAGTTTTCCGTGTACCTATTGTCATTCTTGCTTACACTTAGACTTAAAAAATGATCCATTCTAGCCAAGAGATTAATTTGCATTTACAAAAAAAGACAGAAAATCTACATTTTTTCTCCTCTTACATTATATAAACCGGTCTTTCATATTTTTGAATAATGTATCGATGGGTCTTTCGAGGACATACGAATTGTTTCCTACGTTAATACTGCTTTTCACGTTATTAAATTTGATAAATTGAAGCGACTAAAGTTTCTTGTTACATGATTTTTTTCCCACATACCTTATACTGGTATACAATAAAACCCTATACAGACACCAATTCAACATTAAGACCACCTCAATATAACGAGCACTTGTTCGCACCCCTTTTTAATATCTTTTGAATTTTACAACTTAAGGTTCAAATAGTGTTGACGGTTTACATTTCTGATGTGAATGATAATCCTGCCGTGTTTTCCCGATCAATGTACGTGTGGACAATTTCAGAGGTAAACATTAATTAACAACTCACAACAAGTAAATGTTGTACGACATTTCTAATGATCAAGAGTTTAACCCCTTCGCTGCCGGAGATTCTTCTTCTTCTTTTTAACTTAGGCCCAAAAAGGTTTGTTTCCGGTTTCCCTACTGACCCAATATTTTACCTGCCGACTCATAAGTTTTTACGAAATCTTAGTGCTATATCGTAATTTTCACAACTCATTAATATTACAGCGCACATGTTCCCATGCAGTGTTGCCGTTATACGTAAAAAAGAACATAAATTTAAAAAATCCCTACTTACCGACCCATATTTTTGGGCATGTAACCGGAAACAAACCGTTTTTGGTTCAGGCCTTATTACAGTTGTTTTAGATACAACATTTATCTGCAGGATATTTGTACTGTTGTAAAGTACAGTCCACTTGTTACTAGTCATATTAAGGCATTAAATTACTCCCAAATACAGCATGAATGTTTCCAGAGTAGTTTACCTGTCAAAACTGTACAATGATAATTCTATTGATTCGTCGCCAAAACTGTTCCACCTAATAGCAGATGTGGATCTAATTTGTCATTTGAATATGATCTTATTCGGTAAAGCAGTGGACTGTCAGCACAGGGATCAATGGTAAAATGTTGAAAGGCACAACAAATAAACAAATAAAAACAAACCATAGCAAATGATTTGAATACGACACAGATCATGTAAAAAGTTACATTCACTTCTTCACGGTCCATTAATGCGAGCCATCCATGTGTTTCGACTCAAGATCGATTAGTATATGTATATTTTAAAGCGGCCGTGACTTATAAGCGCAACGCGGCTATTATACCACAAGACCACACAGTTTGTCTACTTTGTTTGTCTAACCTGAACCCCCTGACTGGTCCTCAATATATAGCATGAACAACCGTGAGGTTGAGTGACTAAAGGCTTATGTGGGATTACTTTGCAGTCCACTCACCTAGCAGTTTTGTATTACTAACAGGTTAGCACGCTGTTCAGGATGATTAAAATCCAAAGAGTTATATATATAGAACAATATAAAAATATATAGAACAACTTGCATTACATGCCTCGCTAAAATCCTACCGACTTATTTATTTTAACGATTTCACCTGAACCACACATTCTTTTGGCCTAATTCATTTTCAAGTTTAGAAAACTTCACAGAATTTCCTGACATCAATCTGTAGTTGAATAACGCGATGAGGATGTGAATGGACGGGTCAGTCCTTTATCCCCGTGAAATGAATTGTCTCAAACCACCTCTATAGTTTACGCCCCAGTGACAACCTAAACACAAAACTCTGGATTATTTTTAAATTAATTTATCAATACATTAAAACATGTTTATAGCAAACTCGGATATTGTGAAAATCGTAATCAGTAAAAGAATAATTCTCGCAGGAACATTCATTGCTTTATTTCTACGTAATGCATATAATGAACTATGGATATAGTGAAGTAAGTGTTCGGTTTACGATGAATTATTTATATCCGTGTTCTGCTGTATTTATTTAGATTTTTTCGGGACAGATTGTTAATGATGAGAAGAGATTTACATGTTTATACAACTGTAAGAAGAGGACTAAGAGTAAGGGATTATTATTTTATTATTATCTTTGTGTACCTTGCTTTAACTGCACTACGAACCCCAATCTTACATCTATCATTACCAAATACCCTCGTAACTAACAGAGCATTTATCACTGATTTTATAAATAATTACAATTATGATTATGTTTATATTACAGGGTCCGAGGTTATAAAACTTGAGATCTGTCTCCAAGTTCAAATCTCATATTTTGTCCTTCGATGTTTCTAACTTAATTATGACTAAATAATGATGATTTCAATCTTATGTTATTTTGCGAGCTAAATTTATCTGAAAAATGTATTTAATCACTAAACTAAAATATCTTTCAAATTAATATGATTCACCTATAAAATTGAGATTTGAGCTCGGAGACTGTTCTCAAGATGCTGTCAAGCACCCGTTATAGATCACAACATTCGGTGTCGGTATGATCTGAAAGTAACCAGCCATCCACTGTTTATGCGGAACCAGTCGTCACTCATTAACACCAGTCCTGGTCACCGCGGCACAGACCATTAGGTAGAGATACAGCTCCTACCAGATTCCACAGTAATTGTGAAAACAAATCATCGCAGATCCGTCGGAGACTTTACTGGTATCCGATGTGGTAGCCAAGGAAGCGCTGTTCAATAGAACATCCGGGAACGCTGTAAGTGCTTACAAACGGAATTCGTTAAAACGTTGCTTATTAAACGTTCTAACGATACATGTATGTGATCAATTATGATATTTTGTGCAGATTGATGAATCTGATACTGTAGACAGTAATGGTTAGGAATAAATCTAACATCGATTATTTGATTGTATCCGCAGAGTACCTCGAATTTGTTGAATCATTTGAAATTATTGAACTGATTGGCTATTAAAATATATATAAAATATTTTATAACATGAAAATCAAGCCAGTATAAGGAAACATTACAACTGTAGCGATCATATATTCACTGATTGGAATCTTGAAAAAAGTAAGAAGAAACTGTTTTGTTCATTCATAGACTTCTCACAAAATTTGGTGTGTATTGCTCTGACGAAAACTCTTATTTACTTCGATCAACGGGAAAATGTTTAATGCTATTATTAACATGTATAAAAATATAAAATCACGAAGTTTACTTCAAGGCTCATATTCAGAGGTATTCAGTTCAAGAAATGGTATGCGACAAGGAGAAACTCTGTCTCAGATTTTATTTGCATTTTTCTCCATGATTTACAATCCTTTATAGAAACCGGCGGTTGTCAAGGTGTAGAACCGAAAGATACTATTGGTGTCTCACACTGGCTTAAACTTTTACTCCATTTATACGCCGGTGACACTATCATTACATCTGAATCATCTCAAGATTATAAAATGTGTTAAACTCCTTTAATAATTAATGCACAGAGTGGCATCTACATGTAAATATAAATAAAACAAAAGCCGTAATATTTGGTACGAGAAACACCAATAAATTCCAATTCACATTGGGCGAACACAACATTGAAATAACAGACAAATATCATTATCTTGGGCTGACACTGTCTAATAATGGTTCTTTCATGACAGCCCGCAGTTATAATACACCGATTGGTGAGAGAGATAGAAAGGATGCAGAGAAAGTGGGGAAAATCAACGGAAGATCAATGCAGCAGCATAACATGTTGTTGTTGTTGTTATAAATAACAAGTTACTAGTTTAGTGATTAATACAAAACTATAACATGATATATATTTCCTTGCGGCCCATGAGCACATCACACATGCAAACAAAAAGCAACATATATACTGTAATATATACCTATATACATGAGCATTATAATAACATCTTTGTGGAGAACTCAGTTAGATAATATATTTGTTTAGTTAAACGCTAACAATGTAGAAAAGTGATATTGAAAAACATTGCTTTGCAGTAATCCGGTTATTCATATTTCATTTACTTTTTAAAGACATAATGCAAGTACATATTTAAATTATTTCCGATTTTACAATAAGCAAATAATTTAATAAATAAAATTCATATCATTGGTATGTAATGTAATATGTACAAGACAATTTATACACATGCAGTAATCACAATATCAGATCAAAATATATGCGAGGCAATAAACGTGCTAATAACATGAAAAAACAAAGTTCTTAGTTCTTTGTTGATGCTTAAGCTTTTCAGTATTTAATGAATTAACCGGGAAACATCGTGAAAGAAAGTGCCTGTCTGCCAATGAGATGCCTGGTTGTTCATCTTATACACAGTAAAACATGTTTATGAAACATTAATTTTTTTGTATATCTGAGACTTAACATAATGGATATAAAGTAACAATACTAATATACGGCCATGCCAAGACACGCATAAGTACAGTAAAAAGTATGCCTAAGTTAGATTTTGAACTCATAAAGAATTCGGTAAAGTTTAATACTTATCGTTAACTCTACAGACCGTTTTCATAGATTTTTATGAAACCAAAACTTGTTTGCTTTGTAGCTTAAGCCAAACTTTTGTCGTTTTTACGGTTACCCTACCCTCAAAAATATTTAGTATTCTCGTTAAAGGTTTTTACCGAAAGAAACGACCTACCTGCATCAATATTTTGTCAAGTAGCCCTAAACATGACAATTTTTCTAGCTTGATTAATATACAAGTATTTCAAACGAACAGTGCATACTTTTCATTATCAAAAACCGATTCTCCTGCAGCGGTTGTATCTCACTATTTTTCACATCTAAGCTGTAATCTTAAAATTTCACCACAATAAAGAATGCTCAACAACAGTCGGCAAAGTTTTACAACATTTTCCATCATTTGTAAAAAATAAAATTTGTATTTTTATTTTTTTGGAAAAAAGTAAAATTATTCAAGAAATACTGTTGAAAGTTTTAAACAATATTTACCGTGAAATTTTATCTTTTGGATGGATGGGGTGAGGAGTTTCGGATTTTGACTACGGCACTTGCTCCTGAGAATGTAGAGTTTATGTAAAATACGAACGTGGGAATAACTGTAGAAAACATAGACTCAGGAGACAAATCAACGAGTCTACAACAAACATGTTTTTTTATAGTAGACACCTCAAAGGTTCATCATTTGTCTGTTTTATTTAATTCTATGAAATAATTCTATCTAATTCGGTATCATTATTTTAGTTACTGGCAGATGATAATGAAACAGTTACCATTTCCGAAACAAATTAGCATGGATACTGATGAGTACACTGAGCATGGATACAGATGAGACGACTAAGCATGAATAACGGTTGAGACGCCTGAACATGGACACACTGAGCATGGATACTGATGAGTACACTGAGCATGGACACTGATGAGACGACTGAGCATTGACACACTGAACATGGATACTGATGAGTACACTGGCATGGATACTTATGAGTACACTGAGCATGGATACTTATGAGTACACTGAGCATGGATACTGATGAGTACACAGAGCATGGGTTCTGATGAGTACACAGAGCATGGGTTCTGATGAGTACACAGAGCATGGGTTCTGATGAGTACACTGAGCATGGATACAGATGAGTACACTGAGCATGGACACTGATGAGTACACTGAGCATGGATACTGATGAGTACACTGAGCATGGATACTGATGAGTACACTGAGCATGGATACTGATGAGTACACAGAGCATGGGTTCTGATGAGTACACAGAGCATGGGTTCTGATGAGTACACTGAACATGGATACAGATGAGTACACTGAGCATGGACACTGATGAGTACACTGAGCATGGATACTGATGAGACGACTGAGCATGGAGACACTGAGCATAGATACTGATGAGTACACTGAGCATTGGTTCTGATGAGTACACTGAGCATGGATTCTTATGAGTACACTGAACACGGACACTGATGAGTAGACTGAGCATATATTCTGATGAGTAGACTGAGCATGGATACAGATGAGTAGAATGAGCATGGATACTGATGAGTACACTGAGCATTGATACTGATAAGTAGACTGAGCATATATTCTGATGAGTAGACTGAGCATGGATACTGATGGATACACTGAGCATGGATCATCATGTGTATACTGAGCATGGATCATCATGTGTACATTGAGTATGGATACACATGTTCAGACTGAGCATAGATCATCATGTGTATATTGAACATGGATCATCATGTGCATATTGAGCAGGAATCATCATGTGTATACTGAGCATGGATAAACATGGGTACACTGAGCATGGATACACAGGCGTACACTGAGCATGGATCCCAATCAGTGTGGCTTTATCTATATATCATCAAGATTGCTTGTTGTTTGGTTTATTTACTCAGTATGTTGCCGACATATCACCGACCAGACTTTCAGGAAATATTATTGCATTCAAATGTGGTAAACTTTCTGCTTGAGTCAACAAAAGACAATATTTGTGACACACAAAGTGTGACCAATGCAATATATCTGTACAGCAGGATAAACATTTAATTAAGAATGCAATCAGGGAGTATATGATTAAATTATTGAAAGCAATGGACCGCGACTCAATTTTGTTTTTAGACATATTCTGAAATAAAAAAATCTCTACCAACCGACCCTATATTTTTAGAGCCGGTAGCGGAAACAAGCTAATTTTTAGGCCAAGTAGTTTGTCATAAAGGCCTCGTTAATCATATCCGCGGTTAGTTGTTACATTTGTCAAGTTTACAGTTTATTGGAATAATCATCAGTAATAAATTGCCTTTGACCATTTATAATTGTTTGAAAAATATTACGGAAAAGACATAAATTTTAATTGAACATAAAGTAATGAAATAACCTGAAAAGTTACAAATATTTATACATAAGATTCACAATCATAAAAATAATAGCTGAAAAAATATATATTTATAAAGGTAATCTTAATATTGTTTTCGTAAGTCACTAACACGTTGTGATATAATGCTTTTATTTTTGTTTATTAGCGACATCAAATAATTGGACATAATTCGATAATGACCACATTATATTCTATACAAAACTACGTGACCATTAACGTATGTAGTTTCGTGCATTCCATAGAACGCGAGAAAAAACGTGAACTTCTGCTCATTCATATGGGTCATCATCAATTGATAACGTTATTCGACAATTAGTTATTTCTAAAGATTTTAAATGTATTGAATACAAAGAAATGTACATGTATTTGGAAAACATACAAAAATAGTCATCAGGAAGGAAAAAAAAGAACTCCTGTAAAATGATACACTAAGTATCTTCTCAATAGAGCGTAGAAACATCTAACTAATAAACAATAAAAAAAATAGCAAATTTGACTTGAAAATACAGATTCTGAAATCCTTTTCAGTGTCCGCTGTCCGCAGTCAACAACTTTACAAATGTATTATGTTGTGTCTATACTCTCATGTCCAAAATATATTTCAATTTGTTACAATTTTCTTTAAAGAAGAATAATCTTTCATATAATTTTATATAAATATTGATGAGCATCTTGATTTCTCTCATCAATCACAATGGTTTAGCACTAAAAGAGTCAAAACGATGATTCGCAATATTACTTGGCGAAAAATTAAGATGATTTTTTCTTGTGTGTGTTTTTTTTTGATATATTAAACCCACCGGAAGTCAAATTACAGAACCGTCCAATGTCACAACACTAACGAATTGTTTTGAAGATATTGCTTAAATTAGATTGATACTGCGTTTTAGCATCTTTTTTACGGTGAGTATTTATTGAAATGTATTTTATTTTTTCTTTGATCTTTGAAAAAATGGCTACTCCTATAGACTTCAATTCAAATTTAAAGCGACAATTTCAAAGGATAGTCATTTTTAGGGAAAATCTCACGGTAAATCATTTAATGTCACAGAATCCTGTAAAACTGTAAATCTTCCCGTAATCTGTCCACTCCATTATGAGACAATGATTTTAGACATTGTGGATATAAAACCTTAATGGTTCAATCGATAGACTTAAGTACACTACGTATGTTGGTACAAAATGCTACTGAGTGCGTGAAATCATGATTTAATTAACTCCCTTTATAAAGGTCTTTAACGAACATAGAAATACCTCCTTAAAACAATAATTATGATCGATTCCTTAATTAGTCAAGTACTATTACTATGTTTTATACAGTAAGATCTAAAACATGGCATGTGATGATGATTATATTGCCTTGTGATGGTTGTCCCAAAATAGCGTATAATTCTTCCACAGGTTTAAGAAATCTAGATATATTTTATATTTTCAGGATTTCATTGCAGTGCTTTAGAATAATAATTTTCAACATTTATACGCTATTTTGAGACAACCCTCGTGAATAACATTCAAAGGATGTGTACGGATTGGTCTCTTATAAGTTAAATTGTTAAAATTGTTGTTACTCCATAACCAGGGGTATAGAAATGAGCCAGAAAAATCAACCGGCTATTGATCATTCTCACCGGCTACTTTCTCCCCTCAGGGAAGAGTGCCCCATTGCCTCCTGGGAACCCTCAGGTCCACCTTCTACTTTTAGTAGCTTACCGGCTACATGAAAATATGTCTACACCACAACATAACCAGTGTGAATTAAATGCGATCTCATAATGTATACACAAATACAATATACATACATGGTAATAAATTAATATACTGAACTCCTGCAGATATAACACCTAATAATGCCAACTTCAGAGAGATTATTGTTTCCCTAAAATGTTTTCTTATATAGGAATTTAATGTTATTTCTGTGGTTGTTGTGGAATCAGCTTCTATAGTTGTATTTTATCTATTTATTCATTCGTGTGTTCTATAAAGTAATTCTTTAGAACTCTTACAATATCAACGATAATATATCCATAACAGTAACAACAACAGCAGTAACAATGGCAACAGCAATAAAAATATAAACAACAACAACAACAACATCATCATCAGCAGCAGCAAGGACAACAACAGCAGTAACAACAACAATTTATGAAGCTTAATATCATCATTAGCTTTTTCATCTCTCCATTACTTTCTTTTGTTTTAATGTGACTTACTGTTACTGGGATTTAACGCTATTTTTCAACACTTTTCAGTGATATGCGGAAACCGGTTTCCCTAACCAGTTTATACTCCCAAGTACTATCTTATCCTTCCACAAGGAGCTGGCAACTTCGCCATAATTATATGGAGGAAAATCGACATTTCTGTCAAATTTTCATAGAAGGGTATGCACTGCCGCGACCTGGATTCGAATTCGGCTCCGTTACTTAGGTTGTTTTTTGTGATGTATATTGTTCACGACATTGAAATTTTTTATGAAAGTCTTCCAGCACAGTCTTTCACTGCAGTTATGTACTTGCGCTTAAATCTCCGATAGTTTCTCAAAAGCAGCAGATGACATCTTTAAATAACAATGCATGCTACTCTAGTTATAATAAGTTTTTGTACTTGAGTACTAAAACCGGAGCGAAAAGAGACCTTGAAGAAAACCGGCGAAATTTAAACAATTCTTTAATTAGACTCGAACCCTTGACCTCTCGTGGATACTGTTATGTGATAGTGATTTACGTGGCCACCTCCGAATAAAGACCATTCTGTGAATAAAGGCAATTCTTTGAAAAACTATTATTGATTATTTAAAACAAACTGGCCTCCGAATAAAGGTCATCTGTCAATAGAGGTCATATTTTGTCCTTCCCAAGGGTGGCCTTTGTTCATAGGTTTGACTGTACTTACGATCTGATTCAGACTACCAGGTGACGTAATGCCAGAAAAAGAAAAAGTGCTAATGGTCACCCGACAAACCTTACTTTAGGCGCCGTCCCGAAAGTTCTTAACAGCAAAATCAAAAGTGAGAAAAAATGGCGACGGCTCCTACCTCTAAAATAGAGAAGGTGTTTGTAGATAAAACAGAAAAGCTTTGCGGCCTACCTACCCTATTTTTTATAATCAGGAGTCCTAAACACGACTAGTTTTTTGCTGTCCTAAACTAACGACGAATATTACATAACATACTGTAAAACATGAATTTATTGCTACAAGTCAATAAAGGTTACTACTCTGAGTTAAAATCGTACTGATGTAAAAGTCCAAATGAATCTTTGAATAAATGCAACCTTACATACAGAACGTATTTCGTCTTTTATTCTGGGGTTCTTCGGTTACAAAATAATGAGTACAGTGGAACCTCTCTAAACCGACCGAGCTCGGGACCGGGTCATTTGACCGGTTTAGCGGGATGCTAGTTTAGAGGGTATTTTTTAATTATATAGTAATGAAGTTGGGGTCAGAATATTTGATCGCTTTGTTGGCAATAATTTTAAATAGAAATTCTCTGCTATGTTCAAAATTACATGTTAAAACTGCGGTACAAGATACTAGCAGGCGGAATACTGGTCAACAAGGGAGACAATCGTTAATTTTAGTCTTACATAATTGGTCTCCCTTCAACCGTACGGCTATCAATAACGTGGGTGTATAAGAAAGACTTCCTGTCGCGGTAACATTGAATGGTAAAATCTCTATAACGAAGATTTCGCTGTGATGTAAGGATAAAGTACAATTAGATTATTTACGCTGAAGGATTTGAAAATAATTCAACGGGACAGCTTGACATATTCAAATCAAAACTCGTGTGTTATTTAATGCAAGAACACTTCACTACCAGTCTCCATACAAGACGTGAATAATCACTGAACTGTTTATACAATTGTGGACGAAAAACACACGTTTTGAAGTTATTAACCAAGAACATAAGCCAATAATACATATATTCACTATCAGACGACATTGAAGGATGTATAACTGCGTGCTTGTATGCTAAATATTATGAGCACAAGTCATGAATATTACCACAGTAGTGTATATTTATAATGATAAATATAGCTTAACGCATTTCACTACTTTTGTTATAATTTTAAAGGAATACATCGGACATTACGCTCAGAAATTGAGTTGAGGAATGAACATTATTAGACTTGTTAGTTTATATTAATTTACTGTAGCTCGATTGCGAAACGAGCAATATCGCTAATATTAATCACGCTCGAGTCCCGAACACTACACCAGTACTGTGTCCGAAAAAAGGGACAGTGAAGTTCACGAAGAAAACCCGTTGAAGTCGGGATTTGAACTCAGGACCTTCGGATCAGAGGTCGCACACTCTACCTCTAGACCACGATGCTTCCCGACGTGTTCACAATCTAACATAAAGCAGCAGTTCAAACAAGGCAAGAAACAACTTCTTTAATGAACAAAGCGATAATGAACATCTGGTAATCATAATAGATATTAACTTCCAACTTATTACATTGAGTATTGTACTAACTTTTGCGAACATATCATACAAATGAATGTATTTGTTTTTTTTTTCGATTTAACCCGGTTTAACCGGCATATTCTACACATCTTATTTTCGAAACGCTTAATACTCATGTATACACTTGAGAGGACAATACTTCCAAACTTGTAGTAATGATAAATAACACACACCATTAGTTGAATTACTTTCTGAAGTTGCTTTATTTAGTGTTTCCTGCAGGCCATTTTAGGATGGCGCCGCGATGTGTCATAAATGTGCCCTTCGTAGGACTTTGTCTTATCCTTAATCAAGAAGTGATGTACCATAACCGCCTCGTAGACTTATTTTTTCGAGCGTGTCACGTAAACCACACCTGCGTTAACACCTACCGCTATACACTGTAGCTGATAGTAATTAAAAATTGATAAGCTGACTTGCCAATAAATATTTTGCAAGTACCCGGATAATAAAGATCACGACATCAATTTGTTTATCACTATTCATACTCGCGTTATTTAAGCTGAAACTTACACACAAAGTTGTTCGATCTCAGACATGACTTCAGTTTAGTTTATTGGCATAACCAGCAATAATAAATTGCCTTTGGCCATTTACAATGGTTTGGAAAGTTTTATGGCAAAGACATAAAGTTCAATTAAACATAAAGGCATGAAATAACATGAAACGGTTTCAAATAGTTATACATACATAATATTCACAATCATGATAATATTATCTGAAAAAAATCATTGAAAATAAATAGAGCATAAAATATGCATACAATTTAAAGGAACATGTCTTGAATATTCAGGGTATTGTTTCTTAGAAGCATAGCTTGATCTATAAATTTGGCAATTTGAAGAATTCTTTTTCTGTTTGATGATGACATAAACGATAAACATAAACTAATGCCTGTAGAAACGTTCACATTAAATCAGGATTATTTAAACCATGTTAGCAATTATTATCACAGTACATCAATTTCATGCAGTTGATCTTTGGGTCACGACCTTTTCTAATGCACTAGGTGAATCAGTTCAGACGAGTATGACGTATCAACAGTATTTGATAATGCGTTTCTTGATCACATGACAGAAATTAACTAGTCTTTGTTGACACTTCTTTGGCAACAGACAGGACCAGGGAAAATGACGTCATAAATATCAGACTAGTGTCTCATGCTTTAAACTATCTAGTGTGCGTGTATGTGTAAAGTCCTGTATCAAAAGGAATACTTGGGCCGTCGGAAAAATGAACTTGCACAACATCTTTTAAACCAAGTTGTGAATTTTGCAGAACGAAAAGGCAAGCACAACGCGGCAAAAATATTTAGAGTTGATAGTTAACGAGTTCGGGAATGGTGCATAATTAATAACAGACTATTCAAGGTACATTATCCATAATTGAATCTATTGTACATTTTTACGTATCTGCTCAGTGCAACCCAAAATATTAATATTATGAAAATAGCATTGCCCTATTATCGTTATTTCTTTGGTAGTTACCCTAAAAAAATATTTCACGACACATTTAAAACAGTATGAGTTGTTGACCTTGTTGAAAAATCTTGCACAGAACTGCGCTCTGAAAGTGCCCCTTCGGCGCACAAAACGCCATGCCTCACTTGGATTCTGCAGGAAACACTACTTTATTACAATACAAAATATACATTGCATTGCATTGCATTACATTGCATAGAATCATTTAACAAATCAGGTGCAAAATCAATCATACGTTAATATGAATATTTTCATCGATTCTCTATGAATAAAAATAGAAGTCATGAGACAGGACCACGTGTCACATGATACATATTGAACACAATCCGCTTAATTGGATGGGTCAGTTAAACGAATAATATTCTTCAACCAGCCCCACTTGATTGTTACTTAATACCTCAGTTGTGCGTACATTCTGCCTGATTTATTTGTCGTCTGCTATCATATTTTTATTACATGGGCTGTACCGTCAATGAAATTCCATCCATACAGATTACCACGATTTGCACGTGATTTTCAATTCTCCTAACCTAGTCATTTGTTAATACAGTAAAACTGGGCGAGCATTGTACCCGTATAGAAAAATGTCGAACACAACAACCTAAGGGTGACAGTGATGGTTTGTTTGACTTCCCCTTCCACAAGGAGCCGACAACTTCTTTAATATGAAAATAATACTTTGATGTCAGCGAAAACTAGCAGACATTATGTTATAGTTTGAGCCCCAGTACAAATAATTTGAAAATGCCTGAAAAACGTCTGATGCTGCAGTGTAACTATGATACGGTAAATGTTATACTCTACATTAACGAATCTTCGATAATCCATAAAATTGAGTTAAATAGTCAACATGGAGAAAATGTAGTTTTTGAAATTTCTTAAAAACATTCAAACCTGTATTTGCGGTCACTTCCGAATAAAGTCCACTTGTCAAAGGCCACATTTTGTCTTTCCCATGGGTGGCCTTTGTTCACAGGTTTGATTGTACATGTATTGATACATGATACCATCTAGTAGCTAAGCGTGTTTTGATTCGTTCAGGCTGCTTGATTATAAACAACTTATTTTATGAATTGTTCTTATAAAGAGTTTATGTACATGGATTAAGAACAATATACTGATCCCTGTCGCGGCAGGTCATACCCTTCTATGAAAATTTGACAAATATGTCGATTTTCCTCCATATGTGGAGAAGTTGCCGGCTCCTTGTGAAAGTTAGTGCTGGTTAGTATACTGTCCAGTAAAACTGGTTAGGTGAACCAGTCGCCGTATATAACTGAACAATTGTTGAAAAACAGCGTTAAACCCCGGTGACAATGTCACATAAAAACAAACAAACCCTAATAACAACTACAAAATAATTATATATCTTAATTTTGGCAACCATTTCTTTCATGTTCAAATGAGCGCATGACTACCATAGTGAGAAATTATCTAACAGAATGTACAGTACAGACACCAAACTACAGTAAGATTTCTTTCAACGACCACCTCAATATTAAGACCAGCCCAATACAATAATATGTTGTTATAATATTCTATGTATTTTAACTTGATAAGTAGTTAGACCGACCTGTTTGAATATCATTAAGGCTAAAAATAGGTTGTTTCCGCTACAGGCTCTGAAAAAATAGGGTTGATGGGTAAGAATTTATTTTTTTATTTTCATTTTTTAATCCACAATATGACTGACGATATTTTCATTTTGCAAAACTATAATTTGACCAAAATAATCGTAGGGTCGGCGGCAAAAGAATGTGATCGCTCGGGGTAGCGGAAACAAGCTATTTTTAGGCCTTAAAGCGAGGCAACAAAAACACATAAAGCACCGTCCATAATCACTACAGTATATGTAACAGAGAAGTGAATCTGGCATTTATGCTCAGTTGACCCTTATCAGAGGTTTGTTTGTGATATAACATGGATAATCATGCGATAAAATGTAGACATTGTTAAGTAGTGTCCTTTCCTTGCATGTGGTTATAAATGCAGGTTTGGCCATTCTTTTACTTTCAGTAAATGAATTCAACTTTGCGCTAAACATTTGGTTTTTGAATATCCTGTCAATTAGACATAACCTCCAGAAAATCAGGTTATAAAAACTATCCATCAGCCCTTAAGCAACCAGATATTGTTTATCAAACAATTGAGTCAGAACTTAAAAAAAAGCCGGATTTTAGGACCGTTTTATTAAAAACATGAATACTGAATTGAGGGCTGATTTTGCTATGTGGCAGTCTTTTTTCTACAAGTTTAATGGGAGATGTATGTTTTTACAAGATAATTGGTTATCGTCCTCTGTGTTGAACCTTTATACTGACGCTGAGACGTCTGTGGGTGCTGCTGTTTTTAGACAGGAATGGTTTGCTAAAAATGGCCTGCAGATTATACAGAATTCCATATTACTATCATGGAACTATCTCCAATTGTATTGGCTGTGGAAATATGGGGTAATAGGTTGAGAAACAAAAAATATCAAAATTCCATTGTGACAACTTGTCCACTGTGTTTACATTATCAATGAAATGACAAATAGAGATGACATGATGAGACGTGTTAGGAGATTAGTTCATACAACTATGTATTACAACATTCTGTACATTTGTCGAGTGTCGAAAATTATTTGGCTGACAGTTTGTCTCGATTTGATTTTCAGAGGGCCTGAAACAATTGCAGTTCCTTACACAGAACACATGTAGAGATTCCGGAGCGTCTGTTCAAAATTTGAATGATACAGCTAGACATATTATTTTATAGGCATTATCAAGCAGATCAAGACGCATTTACTATCAGTACTGGTGTCATTTTTTAAGACTAGTTTGAATTGCACAAGTTATCAGGAAAGTTACCATTGTGTAATACAGTCTTAGTCAATATTTTGTCTTATTTAGTTTCAGTCAAAAAGTATAGTCTGTCTACTGTTACTTCTCGTGTATCTGTCATATCATATATTCATAAATTGTTAGGGTTCAAGATTTTTCAAATAGTTTCTTAATCAAACAATTTTGAAAGGGTCTAAGGAAAATATCACCCGCTCATTCTGATGTTAAGCACACGATTACTATCAAACTCTGACACAAAATGGTTATTTTCCTTACCTGCATCATTCTGCAATAGACAGATAGAATTTTATTCAAAGCCATGTGTTTACTAGCATTTCTTTTTTTTTCTGAGATTGGGGAAATATTCCCTAAAGTAAGGCAGTGTAGTTCTTCATCTATTCAGAAATCTGATGTTAAAGTTATCAGTGGGTCAGGGCTGGAAATTTACATTAGATCTTTTAAACACAGCAAACATTCAGTTACTTTATTCATTCCTAAAATGTTTAGTGCTTGATTGGTTTTCATTTTAGGTTAGCTAATTATTTAACTAATGCAGGATTCAGCATAAGAATGTTTTATATTTGTAGATAGTTTTTAGAGTATAAATATTTATCATCAACATTTCAAGTTGTCATTTGTATAATGTGTCAGTGATTTTGGGTATTAGCTAAACTCTCATAACTAGTCATTATATCTTTTGTTTGTATACTTACATATTTTTATCGACAGTTATTTCTGCTTCGATTTATGTAATTTCATTACATTGAAACGATGACTACTGAGTTGGGTTGGGTGTTTTTTTGTGTTAGGTAACCCCATTTGATCCGCCTCTGCATCAATAATTAACATTGTTTTATACGCATGCGTAGATTAATCAAAAGTTTTCATTCTTAACGTCATTTAGTTACAATAAAATGACATATTCACTCATTATTTTGTCTGTGTTTTATTCCGCAAATGAAACAAGCACAACTTTGTCACTGTTATACTGTGGAGTATCAGATATAATTACTGCCAGATTCTATGCATTTCTGCTTCATGGTTTGCTTTATAATGCATATAGTGTTAAGAAATCTTATTTGACAACATTTCGCAACTATCTGGTGTGACATTAAGATTTAAAGACACTTTCTACATAAAATGCAACCGTCATACAAGGTTTTATATAATACTGCATGCACACATTTATCATTTTTTATAATACTGCATGCACACATTTATCATTTTTTATAATACTGCACGCACACATTTATCATTTGGGGAGCTGTTTTGAAAGTAGTGGAAACGAAAAAAACTTAACGTAAGGATTACGTAAATAAAACCATATTATCATATTTTAGAAAATGGAATTTTCGGTAGTTTTCAATGAAACTCGAGTAGGAACTATTTTGTCCATGCATCGATAGATTGACGTTGGAAGTCCACTTTGCAGTTCGCAATTTTTATCACAAAGTTCGATTCTCTTAGTCAATTGATGGACGAAAATGTAAAATTACACTAATTATTACTTAAATAACATTAAATAACATGTGAGGACTAGCGTACATATATAATGGTTGTACGAATTAACAAGTAACATTGTACTATTGCACTTGTTTGTGGAACACAAAACACGCCCATAGCCCAAAGTTATAAAACTTGAGATCGGTCAACAAGCACAAATCTCATATTTTGTCCTTCGATATTTCTAATTTATTCATTACTAAACAATAGAGATTTCGATCCCAAGTCATTCTGCTAGCTGAAATGATCTGAAAATGTATTTAATTGTTAAACTACAATATCTTTCATACCAGAATGCTTCGCTTATGAAATAGAGATGGTAGATCGTTCTCAAGTTTTTTCACCTCGGGTCCTGGATATGTCTTTGTGTACCCACAACGATGAGTCACAGAAAAGATGAGATCCAGTTTGACAAGATATTGTTCACTGTATAACAGGAACAGTTGTTTTCTCTCTATGATTCTAGGTAATTACAATAACAACAATCAAATGGAAAGTCTGATGAATCAATACAGTACACGTACTTATGACATAAAGAATAAACCAAAACAAATGAAAATGAGGAGATCGACCTTCTCTCGAACCTCCCTTCAACAACAACATGATTTTTCTTACTGTACGATTTAACTATCAATTTAACCTCTTAAAAGCAACAATCTCTCAACAACAACAACAAAATTTTGCTTCTCCCATAATGTGTTGCTTTGGAGAGGTTGCACTGTATTCTTGATTAATCATAAAAGTACTTGATATATGAAACAGTGCACTTACAGGGAAACTAAAGCGAAGATACGTCGAGCATGAACGATTTTTAACTTTACGCTGATGTATAGATGTCTAGTGTGATTATTTTAACTTTTGGTTCAAGTAAAAGTCGTACTGACATTTATCATAAAGCACACTATTGCTGCTGACTAAAGTATTCAGTAAACAAATTATTAAGGACATATCGAGAACGTAGAAGGGGACACAACTATCATTTATGCACGTTCATAATTATTTCAATTACTATTATTACCTCCCTTGAACCACATATTGATATTTTTCACTCGTCGTGTTTTGCTTGGCTCAGTCATTTAGTGAGTGATTTAAAATCAAATAAAGTCTTATACTATGTTATAATGTACAATTTTGTCTTCCGAATTAGTGAACATTAAATATCCATGTATCAAACATTGTTTGCAATGTATCTAAAAACATGAAAATCTGAAACACAATAACTTCACATTTTAATAATTTTGAATACACAGGAAAAACTCCTACAGGAATGTATGTATTTGTGTGTAATCAGATAAGACATTATGATTATATTGAGACTAAATTTTATTAAAACTGGGGTAAATTACAATCAAGTTTATTCATAGAGTCCTTGAAGTGGTTTGAAGAGCGAGTTCGTTCACTATGGTACGAAAAGGAGCGAACAGATGTAATAAAATTTGACTGGAAACATGTACAATGTTTGTTCATACACATTGTTTATTTAGTCAATATTAGTACAGGAAACTGTAGTTTGATAAGTGATTGTGAAAAAAGACAATCAAACAGTGGACTGAAGTAGTTTATAAAATATGACATACAACTAACGTTATTTGATTCTTCCAGAAATACATTACATCATGAATCATATTTTACAAACTCTGAAAATTTTACGAAGATGTCATAAATCAAGGTTTGACTGTTTTATGTACTGAATAGTGTAAAATTGATTACAAACACATATTAATTTGTCAATGAAATCCCAGGGTTACAACCAAATGTAACTAAACATATATCACGATTTTCTCATGATTCCAATGAAAACCCGACTAAAACATTGTAAAGATTAATTATATGAACGCAGAAAGCAGCACAGACGGATAATCCTGTTCACGTTCCCAGCACGTAAATATCAAATAATAAAAAATGATACAGTATAACCCATGAAAACCTGACTCCATAAAAACCGGAATTCTCAGAAAACCGAACTTTTATCCCAGTCCGGATGGGTCCGGTTTTCAAGGGTTATATTTTTTTTGTCCTATCATTTGACAGATAAAATTAAATATCCGACTTAGTATGAGTAGATGAATACGTTTTCAGAACATAGGTAAGAAAAGTTTCAGCCTTCCTCGAAAAACTACCTGTCCCAAAACACAATCCGAAACACTGTCCTGAAAACTAAAGCAACTGGGAGACAGAAACGCTGTCTGACTCGAAATCAACCTCGTCTAGACCATTTAGATATTATTTTGAGTGAACGCCACAACATCCTTGAAGACACGTGCATTCATTGCCGCTTTTCGGTAAAAAAACAGTAAAGATTACGATTTTAGGTCGTAAATACATACCGGAATGATTTAAGCGTGTCGTGACATTGGACGGTTCTGTAATTTGACGGTCTTTTTAGTGTATTTAAATCATAAAAGAAAAAAACATCTTAATAATTGCAGTGTTATAATGCGAATCATCGTTTTGACTCCTAGTGCTAAAACATTGAGATTGATGAGAGAAATCAAGATACTCATCAATATTTATATAAATGATATGAGAGATTGTCTGATTCTTCTTAAGAGAAAATGTTAACAAATTAAAATCTGTTTTGGACATACGAGTATTTTCATACTATAATACTCTTGTAAACATAATATTACCGCTGCGCTGGTTGTATGTTTGCCGTCTAAAGCCCGGTTCACATCAGTCTTATGTCTGCCGTTCACCTATCTGTGACCAACCAACTTTTTGAGAAAATCGATGGGTGTCGTACGGCACCATTACAAAACTGCAGGGGTGGCGCAACGTCGCAAACTAGGTTTGTGACATGCACATTTCACTGGCGATTTTCGGGCGATTTCGGGGGCTCGCAAGGTATCTGCCTATTTCACAAGGCAGCTGCACGGCAACCTTGAGACATCAGTACAATTAATATTCGGGGCTAATTGTCTAATGAACGCACAAATGCTGTTGCAGGGCCATCTTGCGGATGCCGTACAACAGACGTGCGTTTTGTTGTCTTCCGATCAAACTGTAAACACCGTACGACCCGTGAGATCACCGTACGACCCGTGAGATCACCGTGCGAGCATCACATTGCTACTTTGCAGTGTCTACGACTGGTGCTGACGTGTCCGATCATGTTGCGAATTTGTCTAGGCACCCCATCTTGATATGAACTTGACTTAAACTATGCTAATGAACACCTGTGAGCAACAGACACCTGTCTACAACGGACAATATAATTCATTCCTGGGTGTAAAAATACGTTCTTAAATGGGCCATAAATAGCGGTAAATTGTTGACTTCGGACAGCGGGCACTGAAAAAGGATTTCAGAAGCTGTATTTATTTCAAAGAGAATTTGCTATGTTTTATTTTTATTTATCATATTATGACTATTTTTGTATATTTTTTTCCAAATACATGTACATGTCTTTGTATTCAATACATTTAAAATCTTTAAAAATAACTAATTATCGAATGACGTCATAAATTCAAGATGACCCATATGTCTGAGCAGGAGTTCACGTGTTTTCTCGTGTATTATGAAATGCACGAAGCTACATACGTCAATGGTCTAGTAGTTTTTTACAAATCTTTCAATGTGGTCATTATCGAATTATGGCCAATTATTTGATGACGTTAATAGACAACAATACATGCATTATATAATAACATGTTATTAAAATTTGTGTATATTTACAGTGTAAAATAAGTTTTTTTATCACAAATAACTGTAAGGGTCACTGCCCAATCTATTTATAGACAGGTAAATACATGTTATGAAAAACGATGACTCGCATCAAAGCACTGAGAGAACGCAACATTTTGACGAACTATATTTTCAAAGACAACAAAAACTACAAGGTCCTCTAAGTTCAATACATTTAATATATTAGTCCGAAGCATGTAAAAAAACACTGCAAATGTTGCAATAAGTTTTCTGTAATTATATAATGAGAAGACGTAATGGGAACATGGTTATATGGAAACAACTTTCACGAGAACATTTAAGACCATCTGACTGATTGCCTCCTTTCAATTATACTTGACAATATTCCGATTTGCTGTTACTTAAAGTGTAGACTACATAGTACTTATAATTAAGCATTTTCTTTTTTCTTATATTACTAGTAATGATATATATATATATATATATATATATATATATATATATATACATAAGGAATATACACAAAGAACACTACCATACTATGTTACTTACAAGATTAAGTTACCGCAAAGACAAATCCTAAATAGAATTTCTACAAATTAAGAGAGTTAAGAACTCTTCAAATTCACCCAGAAGTGAAAAAGCTTGTTCAGCAACTTTCTTTTCTTTTTAACAAAATATTAGAAATATAATAAAAATAAAAAATAATTATCATTGTGTTATAAACCAAACTTACAACGCATTTATTCAATAACAGCAATTGTGATTCAAACGTGGTTCATTTGGAAGAATTGACTATTAATATTGATTATAAATGATTTTGAACCGTTCTTAATTGATTGTTAGGCTAGATTTACGTATTTTCGTAAAATAACCCGCACGTTTAACCATTTTGTTTACATACCCAATAGCTAAACCCTGATTTACGTTATCAATATTTTTTTAAATATATTTTTTTGTTGAAAGTTTCTTAAAACTTCAATCTAAAACTTGCACAACAGACATAAAACACATAAAGCTTCGATAGCATTTACAGTAAAACCTCACATAGCGACCACCTCAATGTTACAACCACTTTGCTATAACGACCACTTTTTTCGGACCGGCTTTCAAAACGCCACTATAATTCAACTTAATAAATAATATTCAAAAGTAAACGAACACAATCTTTGTTTGTTCTTGAACAATAGCCTTGATATAAAATATAATAAGTGAGTGAAGAATCATGCTGGAATGTCTCGACTCTGAATAGTGACCACATGTCTACAGTGATCTTATTTCAATTTTCCCAAAGAGGGCCACTATAGACAGTCTAGACTGTAGTATAAAAAAAGTAGCGTACCCTACATTTATATATAATGATACATGTCTGAATTCATCTATATCAGGACGTTTTTAAACATAGTGGCGATATGCACAAACAATGAGACACGCTGCTATAATAATAAGATGTGTTTTATTTAACTACATGCTTACAGTAACAGTAATTATTTCAATATTTGTCAAAATGCTTTAGTTAAGCAACTATCAAGAGACTAAAAATTCAATAACTTGGTCATGTGAACAGTCAAACCACGATTACCATTCCCTACAACATAACTAGACACAGTTCTCCTGATGGTAAGTGATGATGAGAGTGGTGACAGTTATAAACTAGATATCTACAAATGATTATAATATAAACTAACAAGCATCAAACAAACCACTAACAGATTAATCTAAAACCACAAAAATGCCCCCCTCCAGTCACGGGCATCTTCTGAAGGTTTAACCCTCCATATAAAGTTCTACGGCTTCCGTAGCTAATTGTAATGATAACGTTAATGGAAGGATACCAACTCGCATATTGAAGATACTAAACTATAGTATATACAGAAGAATGTGTCCTATTTGTGTGAAACTACATTGACTTGGACCCGGATAGTTCTTCAAGTTTCAGTCACTAAACTAATACTCATTATTCCTTCAACAATTCTCCAGTTATATAAGGCGGTCGGTTCACCTAACCAGCTTTCCTGGACTGTATACTATCCAGCACTAACTTACCCTTCCACAAGGAACCGGCAACTGCTCCATAGGGTATGACCTGCCGCGACCGGGGTTTGAACCCGCATCGTAGGGTTACAAGTCCAGCACACTAACCACTGGACCACGGTCGCGGTTTCAACGGCTACATGCTACTATAAGACAAGGAGATTCCGACATAAACGTCATACTTTGTTTAGATCTAAATGTAGATTATCCGTAAAGCAATACATTTTGTATGATTTGAAGAATAAAAAAATTAGTGTTTAATCATTTGAACGCAGATCGAAAGATTCAAATCTATCGTAAGATCCTTTACACCACGGATATTTTTGTATCATCCTTGATTTAAATTGTGTGTGCGTCAATTGTTGTCAGCGTAAAAAACTATAAATACGTTCGTATAACAACACAAACATAGTGTCGAAAAAAATACTCGAGCTGGGTACATCTGATCCCAAAGATTATTGGAAATATCTTAATTAAGACATTAAATAAACCAGAAATACAACATGGAAATACAACATTAAAACAATTGTACGCTTTAAACAGGTGAATTCTCGATACATACTGGCGACAGTTTACCTGACCTGGATGAAAATTATACACCCATTATTTACTCAACATAAGTCTTGAATAGACCTATTTTCAAGCGATATAATTCAAAATTATAACAAAATGTAGTAAATGCGAATCATCCTATACGCATAATAACATGATCAATGAGTATTTAAAACTTGCAAAAACAAAATGGAATCAATCTACACAAAATCGTTCTACGTAACACTCAAATATGGGGTTTTACCTGATTATTGGCTAGCAGGGACGATCCGACCAATTTACAACAACAAACTTCCAGTTAATGAAGCTAGCAATTATAAACCAATTACGGTTCTTAGCTGCAACATTTTACCGGAATATTTAATAATCACATTAGTCCCTTCCTTGAACATCAGACTGAGTTTTGGTCAACTTACTCCACACCTGATCATATATTTGCCTAAAAATGTTTAGCAAAAAAACCACGTAGATTATATTATTATTAGGAAAGTTGTGTACACGTTAATATATTGGTAGATGATCAATAATTTTATTATCTATGTACAATATATTATCAATGGGGTCAAAATGACTTTTTTGAAACTGCGGGAATCTGAATTAGAATTCGCACATTATCGCAAAACTTCATATTCCCAGAACAATCAGTTTCCTGAAAATAAGCACTTGATAAAATCTCGCGTATTAATCGGTGGAGTTCAGTCCACACTGAAACCTCATATATCCCAACATTATAAAACATGATAAAATATTTTATCAAGGAATCAAAATATGTTTTTCAGATACATATATTGAATTCAGAAATTGTTTCAGCGTTTATATCTAGTATTAAGAAGCAAAGTCATCGATATACTTACCTGCTGATATTTACTTACCTCTCTGAATACGAGAATTAGGTTTTACATGAAATTTCGTACAAGTAGCCGTATACGATCTTTTGTCATGAATTAAAATGATAATTCTATTATATATATCACATGGATTGATTACATTGTTTAAATTTATACCATATATAAATGTATTTACGTATACAGTTAAACCTTGACAATGAGGCCACCTTCGGGACAGGAACAATCGGTCTTAATAATCAGGTGATCTTAGTATCAATTTGAATTATAGAGGAGTCATCGAACGTCGGTCCGAAAAAAAGTGGTCGTTATAACAAGGTGGTCGTAATACTGATGGTAGCTGTTTGAGGTTTTACTATAGTATAGTTCAGAGGCCTTCATTTTTCCGTTAATATGAGCGTCTTTAAGTACTCACTAAAAATCAAAATGTTGCATCTGACAAAAAATGTCAAAATATCGAAAGTAGGAAATTATGAGTTTGGTTATATTTGTACATTACTAACTATTGACGTGTACTAAACTGTTTATATCAGTCAGTCATATTGAAATATCAATAATTGCTACTCAAAATAAAGTGAAATTCAATTTGGATTGACAGGTCATCTACATAAAGATAATACACATTCCATACAAATACGCAGGTGGTTGTCAATCAATCACCTCCCCAGTATACATACCGTCTGGATAAAAGTTAACAGGTAATATTTAAGAACCAATTACGCTTCATTTAGCATCGAAGTTAGTGTTTGTGAGAAAGTACAGTGCGCACCATAGATACCGCGGATTTAGCACAACGTAGCTGAAGTAGTCAGATTTCGCAGTGATTCTGTGAACCTTTAAGGATTTGTCTTTGATGAATATAATTCCATCAAACGACCATGTACTATAGATCTGCTTCTCCTTAGCCAGTTGACGAGCGTGGAATAGGAACTCGATACCGTCTGTTTCGTCAGCTTCTCGTTTACGAAAACTATTTTGTTCTCAGTTATACTATAAGCAAAATTTGAAGACTTGTGTATCATGTAAAATAACGTTTCAAGATATTTAACTGTCATAACTTCCATAGAGAGACAACACTGCATTGTTTAATTATATCTTTAATAAATTAATAAACATGTAGACCCAAGCGCATCTATAACAAAACTGAATACACAATGTCTTAGAGTATTAGAGAGGCTATTGTCTACACCCCATAGGTGTGGTTTAAATGTCTATCACATAGGATATAACAACTCTCCCCTTTTTAATTTGAATGTCAATACATAAAATATCATTTACTACAAAATTCTTTAGCAAGTCTAAATAACAACTGTTTAATTTAAGCACATAAAACATGAATGAAATAGTTTCCTCTTATTAAATCCATCTGGGAATTTTCATGATATGTTTATTATCTTTACTAACATTTTTCCACGATTAGGGTTAAAGTCCAGTGATATCTTCAAGTGTAAAAGACAGTGATAATTACTTGTAATTACAATAACAATACACTTGCTCCATAAATTTGGTGTAACACGTTCTAAGGTCACAGTTAAATTGAAAACAACACATTTTAGTGTCACAGTTTAATTGAAACCATATCTCTCTGGTGGTTTCCTATCTCTTAATGGATATCGTCTTTCTGACAGTTTCCCATTTTTCTGTTCATTACCTGTGATAATAGTAGGTGTTTGACCTGAACTGACCTGAGTATTCTCCGTGCTAATTGACTCACTATCTGTTTATTATTTTCCTGAGAAACATTTGTATCGTAAGTTGGACTATTTTGCGGTAATGATTTTTCATCAAACTGCTTTTCTTGCGGATAATTAATTGATATCGATTCAATCATTTCAGTTTTTCGTAACTGATTCGCGTGTCAACGCCACAACGTTTGATATACTACATCAACCTTATACATAAGAGGACCCTCACATGAGTGTATAATACCACCAACCCATTTATCTCTACCCCTGTAATCTCTAACTAAAAGATTTTCACCTAATTCGAAACCACGATATTTTCTCTCATCAGAGAAAGCAGATTTAATTTGTTTATTTCTGACATGCTGCTTTGTGTCGGGTTTGACCAAATCCAACCTACACCTTAAATTCCTACCAAGAAAAAAGCTTGCGGGAGTCTCATTTGTCGTGCCTTGACTGGTATTGCGATACCGTTGCCAGAAGCAACTAAGCTTTTGTTTTAAATCCCCTGTTTGATATTGCATTGCTCGGATACTTTGTTTAAAAGTTCCAATCATTCTTTCTGCCAGATCGTTTGTACTAGGATTATACGGTGCTGATTTCAAATGCAAAATACCATTCTCTTGCATAAATTTAGTGAACACGTCTGACACAAATTGTGGACCATTGTCGCTAACAATTTGTACAGGTAATCCGTTTCTCGCAAAAACCGTGCGCATGACTTTAACTGTCTTCTCAGCAGTTATACATCGATCCATATCAATAATTTCAGGCCATTTACTGTAAGCATCTATCATGATTAGGAACATTCTGCCTAAAAATCGACCTGCGAAATCTACATGATCACGTTCCCATGGAGTGCTCGGATACTCCCATGGATGTAGGTTTACAGCAGAAGGCATCCTTTGCTGTTTCTGGCAACCAACACAACCTCTCACCAAAATCTCTAGATCTTGGTCGCATCCCGCCCACCATACATAGCTACGGGCGAGACTTTTCATTCGCGATATTCCGGGATGACTTGTATGTAACAAATCCATGATTTGTTTCCGTAGTTTTACAGGTATAATGACACGTATTCCCCACATGAGGCATCCGCGGTTGATTGATAACTCGGTTTTCCAATTAAAATATGCCTTCAGGAGCATATCATCATTTTTATATGATTTCCAACCGTTCATGACATTTTCCAACACACGCGACATTAACGTCGGTGGGCGACGCAAAAACCCGCAACTCAAAATTGCGACTTTTTTATTATAGGAAGACCTGTCTACGTTGCTGTGACTGCGAAAATACCGAAGTGTATGACCAATAAACGGTGTCAGAAAACGCACCTGATCAAATGATGTAGCTGTTGTGAGGTCATTTTTGTTCCTGCGAAAATGCTGTAACCGGGCCACGCAATTTTAATTTTAAAGAGAATATTTGAACAGTTTATACGCTAATAAAGCCGGGTAATGAATTTTTGTTTTCTTCTTTTAAATGAGCATAATGCTCATATTTCATGACGAATACACTTTGAATATTTAATATTAACTTTGATTTGTGCATTTCCGCGGACTTTATTGAATTTTGACCTGACAAAATGTTTATTTTCACGATTTAAGGCGTATATACTTTTATTAGCCTAACCATACTGAGTTAATTCTTGATATTATGCATTTGTTTTTATAAAGTTTGAAAAATACCCATGTAAAAAAGAGTTTTAAATAAATAAGTTCTTAACTTAATTTCGGTATTTGTTTTCTAGTTTGTTGTGCTGTTAGTCAGCTAACAAAATTATTTAATGATGCTAATACACGATGTATTTTGTGTCGATCAAACATCCACATATGAACTTCGCTAACTAAAAACTTTTATGACTAATTGATCCATTACATGTATTGAATTATTAACATGCTGGTCAAACTGTTTCGTGATAGGGAGATAATTGTGTTAAAATATCTGTTAAGTTGCCCAGAACGGCCAGTTACTTATTCGGTTACATAAGCGATCTTGATATATCGCATTAAACGAGTTAGCTAAGTAGTTTTTTCCAGCTAACAAGCAGGCGTTTCGCGTTATGATCTCGCCGACAGAAAACTGTATGTTGGCTTCCACTGTCTATACTTAACATCATACATTTTGTAAGTTTAAGGATTAACTTTTATTTAGATTAAGGTAACTGGATATCTTACATTTTTACATTTTTCATGTGAATATGTAGCTGGCAGAATTAAATTTAAATCATTATGCCACCATATATTTAAAATAATTACATGTTGTCTACATGTCTACTGGTTAGTATGTTCCATCACCGACTATACTACATGTATACTGGTTAGTATGTTCCATCACCGGCTAAACTACTTGTACTATGGATCGTATTAGGGACTACATGTAATTACTTGTAGCGTTCATTTGTCTAATGTGGTTGCTGTAGATGGGTGGTTTTACAAAGGAATGTACGCATGATGAAGTAATAGCGGAAGATAATGGAATCAACCTTCAACAAGAGAATGATTCCTCATAATCTACGTTTTGTTAGAGAAAATATTTGTGACGACTATCGTGCAAAATACTCGGAGTAAGCGACATAAATATCAATTTATAAATGTAGTCTTCATTTAAATCATTGTTATTTACAGAATGCCTTCAGGAAGTGTACAAGACGATTTTGGCAAGTGTGAGCAGTACCTTACACTAGGGAGTGTATAGTGTGAGCAGTAATTTATACTGGTGAGTGTAAGCAGTACCTTATACTGGTGTGTGTGAGCAGTACCTTATACTAGTGCGTGTGGGCAGTACCTTATGCCGCTGAGTGTAAGCAGTACCTTATACTGATGAGTGTATGGTGTGAGCAGTACCTTATACTGATGAGTGTATGGTGTGAGCAGTACCTTATACTGGTGAGTGTATATTGAGAGCAGTACCTTATACTGATGAGTGTATGGTGTGAGCAGTACCTTATACTGGTGAGTGTATAGCGTGAGCAGTACCATATACTGGTGCGTGTATAGTGTGAGCAGTACCTTATACTGGTGAGTGTATATGATGAGTAGTACCTTATACCGGTGAGTGTATACAGTCAAACCTGTGAACAAAGGCCACCCTTGGGAAAGACAAAATGTGACAGTTTATCCGGAGGTCAGCTTGTTTTAAATAATTAGTGACTTTTTTCAAAGAATGGACTTTATTCACAGGGTGGTCTTTATTCGGAGGTGGTCACAAACACAGGTTTGATTGTATGGATCAAACAGTCAGCATTAAACATTAAGTTTTAGCATAATTTTTTACACTTAATCAAACAGAACACTATGAGTTTTCAGCTTTTTCCGACAAATTAGTTTGATTCATTGAGGAATTTCAGGTGTAATTAAAAACAGTTCATGAATATATAAAATCATTGACAACCTCCACGTCAACGCCATAATATGTAAAAATTCATTACTAAGTAAACCGTCACCCTTACGATGAACCATTCCCTCAGTTTTATGTGTGTTAACTACGTGTATTAAACTCCACTTATTACAATAACCATTTAATAATTGTAAACTTTTATTAATTCCATTTAGTTTCTTACCAATTATTATCATGTCATCAGCAAACAGAAGCAAAATAAAGGCTAGTTCTTCCAGAGACAATTCTGCATTTATATCATGGTGAAGGAATAACGTTAAATCACCAATAAGCGACAATAAAACAAGGGACATAACTTCGAACGGCTTACTCGTGAAAGTCTAAGTCAGTACGAGTTACACAACTTGACACAGGACATGTAATGTATTTAAGTTTTTTAGAATTTCATATTCAAATGCGCTTATTTGCAAGTTGTTAACACTTTAATGCGTAACCAGTCATTGTAGTTTACTAATGAACACAGGAATTTATTGGTGACTTCATCAACTTTAGATTCAGTTCATCAATAATTTATCATCTTTATACAATCTTAACTTACTGCTTCTTTTATCAGTCTTACTATCAGATGAATAATATTTTGATTAAACATGTAGAGTCGAACCTGCAAACAATGGCCATCTTGAGAATAGAACAAATATTACCTATATGTGTCCAGTCTAACTTTATTAGATAACAATATTCCCCGTCTACATGACATACTGTTCGGGACAGAGTAAATGTTTGCCGTTCAGAGACAGAGGTTCTTGAGAGGAGAACGAATAAACAAGTTGTTTTAGATAGTATCAAGATACGTCGTAGATGATTGTTGTTCCGAGGTTACATGAGAGAGAGGGGTGGGGAGAGTACTGAGTACCAATAAAAGTGTATGTAGAGAGGAAATAAGTTTAAAATTACTGGTTCTTATTCGAAAATGGTCGTTAACTTAAGTTTGACTGTAGAATAGTACGATTTATCAAACTGAAATATACATCGTTTGTGACCTGATTTTACTACAACTACACACACAGACCCGTCAATGAAATTCCACAATTACAACCGTACATATATAAAAAACGCCGGCTTTATCACGTGATTTCAATGATAATCGAAATTCTCCCAACCTAAACCTTTGATGATACAGCAATACCCCGACAAATTGATACCAATTTTACCGTACAGTATCTAAACGTAAGATCATAAATATTAATAGTGTTTTATTAATTATATATTGATAACAAACATGATCAGTTTGCTTCAAATAGCAATGTGCTGTAAAACCTCGGTATAACAGCCACCTTTGTGACAAAACTCGTCTTTTTAATAAGATAGTTTTAAAATATTGAGAGAATCTCTACGTATATTTTAAGACATTTTTGTATCTGAAAATTGCAGCGCATTTTATCTTATTTCTTACCCAAAATCAACAGCTAATAAATGATTTCATTAGATATACCATTATATCTACACTTTTTCATGCGGTAATTACTGTATAAAATGACTTCAGTAAAAATACTTAGATTTGTATTTGAGGTAAAAAGGGGAGTTCATACATTACAGTTAATAAATGGGTCTCTGTAGTCCGGTGGTTATTTTCTCAGACTAGTAATCACTAATCCCTCACCGTGAGTTCGAATCCTTCCCGGGATCGAACAAACCTCACATGTGAAGAAACTGTCCAGCTAGCTTACGAAAGGTCGGTGGTTCTACCCAGGTCTGGGTCATCCTCCACCGTTAAAGCTGGAAAGTCGCTAAATGACCCCTGGCTGTTGGTGCGACGTTAAACCCAGTGAAAAATACAATGAATAAGAATACCCGAGTAAAGATTTTATCAACATCTTTTGAATTAAAAAATGCAAGGATTATTATAGACCGCATCTTTATCGGCATTAAGAATGACGCTTTTCAGCTCGGATATATCAACCCTTCCTAAAATATTGATGAAATGACATTGTAATTTATGGAACATAACTTACATAATAAATATATAGGATATATCAAATCCATTGTGCAGAACAAATATATTTATCACAAGAATGAGACACAATGAGGCTACAACAGGCATGTTGAATATTTGTTTTCATTTACAGAATAGAATAGAGTAGAACAGGACAGAACCATTACATCAAAAGTTTTACTTATAATACAAGTACTGAGATCATCCTAGTGGGGTCTCCGTGGTCGAGTGGTTATGGTATATGATTTGTAATCACAAGTCCTCATCGCTGTTAGTTCGAATCCCACCGGGACCAAAGTTTAAATGTGCAGTATGTGTTGAGCCGTATATGTCACAAATCATAGTAATGAATATTGTGGTGGTCATGACGATGGTGATGGTTGTCATGAAGCTGCTCATTGTGATCATGACGACTGTTATAATAATTGAAATAATTAATAATAGCAGCCCACAATGAACAATCGCTCGTGACTCGATAGTCATCCGGGCAACATGCACAGTTGTCATTCGAGCTCAGACAATGTTTGTCACCCAACAATACATCAGGCAATGTGGAAAATGTAACTTATTTACAAAAACTTAGTAGCTCACAAACTATGCGTCTGCCATCAGTTATACAATCGTTCCTATGCTATGCTAAGGTTTCATGAAAGTGACACCCTGGACACTCCTTCCTACATAATTATGCCACCTTTTAAACAAATAAACATTAGTATACATTATTGAACTGCAATTTGCTATCATATAATTAATGAATACTTGTTATTCAGGGCCGGTCTTAACAACCAAAACTTGAAAGGGATAAAGATAATAGTCAGATTGGTAAGTGAATGATTTTATTAGCAAACTTTGGTGTGTTAATAGTACAAATAGTGACTTTAAATCGGCCATGGACACAAATGTCTACATGTACATGATTTTATATTATACACTCATGTATCATATTAATTTTACGATCGAAAAATCGTAGTAATAAGTATTCTCATTATCAAATTATAGGAGAGTTATTGAAAACCGGTCAGAAAGTAAGTGATCGTTATAACAAGGTGGTCGTAATATCGAGGTGGTTGCAATGTGAGGTTTTACTGGTATGTCATGTTTCATTCTTACTTTATCGCTTTTTATAATATATTTTATGGCAAAAAGCGACTTGCTTAATAAATTGTGTTGATGTTGTTTCAGGTGATAACAGTTTTCAACATGAAAGCTCTAAAGAAAATCCAGGTAAGTAATAATAGGTTGTGTTGTGTTGTGTTGTGTTGCGTTGCGTTGTGTTGTGTTGTGTTGTGTTGTGTTGTGTTCGGTTTGGTTCGGTGTTCTGTTCTAATTTGGATGCTTTTTTTTCAAAATATTGTTGATTATATTGTATCTAGTGACGGTATTGAGTCTTTCTCTAATTTATTGTATACTTGTGTTTTGATAGTTATGGTATATCTGGTGATGTACACAAATCCAATCATAGACTAACTAGGAAGTATCGGAGTTCATGGTTTTATCGTGACTGTGAGGATGCTAGAAGGTCTTACCGGTCAGCGAAACGATTATATTATCGGCACAAGAATGAGGACACACGGACTAAGTTTTTGAATGTCAGAAAAAAATTATTACAAACATCAGAGAACCAATCTACAAGAGCACGCTAGATATCAACAGAATAAGTTTTTGAGGGAAATTAGGAATGTTAATAGAGTTAAAGAAAAAAGTGACGTGTCATCAGGTGCTTTTTTAACATTTAAGGGATTTGTTTTCAAGTAATGATATTTATTTTCAAAAATGATTACGTTGAAGATGAATTAGCGCATTATTTGGAGCAGAAAATCGATTTAGCTTGTCCTGATGATGATTTTACAGAAAGAGAGTAATAGCCCTAGCACCCAGAGAAGGGAGATACATACGACGTCAACAATTATAGAGGAATAACGCTTTCGAGCATTTTCTCTAAAATATTTTCAATGTTATCAGACAACACGCTCAGGAAATGGACAGAGACTAATAACCCCTAAATGACTTTCAGTTCGGATTCTGTAAGGCTAAAAGTACCTAAGATTGCATATTTACTTTAAATACAATAATAATTACAATAATTTATAATGAAAAAGGGAAATTACTTTGCACTTTGCGCTTTTGTTGGTTTTAAGAAAGTCTTTGATGTTTTCTACAGAAACGGTATTTTGTTGAAATTATTACAAACTACAAACTGGTGTTTCATCATTTGTGAGAATGATCAGATATATACATATACTGTCTTATTTTCTCGTACGAGATCGCAGAAGGACGTCATAGAAATATACCTACAAAAGAAAGAGTCTGTACGAAATGTAATATGAACGTAATAGAAACTGAATATCACTTTTTATTAGTTTGTCCTTATCACAAAAAATATAACAGTATTTTGTTTCTTCTCACGGTGTCCATTATCTACGGTAGCGGTCATTGTGACGAACCATAAAATCTCATAAATTTGGTATAATATATATACATAAGTGATATTTCTGTATACGGATTAACAAAGGAACAAGGATTCCATTCACCGAAAGTATTCAAATTTGGTACCAAGACTTTTGTCTTAAATCAAGTAAACTAATGAGTAAAAAAGTGACATGATGTCCGGACATACTGATATTCCGCTAGTTTTCTTGAGAGAATATAGCTTGTTCGGCGACAGGAAGTCTATTAGGTCAGAATGGATCCTGTGGGTTAAACTTTCACGAGTTTTATCAATGTGGTTTATAAATACCAATGAGGAAATTTCATTTTTCCTGGTCGGATATAAAATCGAACATATAGAATACAAATGAGTCAACATGCTATGAAGCTGTATTGCATATACAACCAATATATCATACTTATGTTGTGACGATACAAAAAAAACTCACTCAATTTAAAATTACTCATCGGCGAATTAAATGTCGTTGTAAGATTTCTAGAATACAAATACATTAAATGCACACTATTAAAAAAGTTTTGAATTGCTTTTTAAAATTATGATAATATATTTTTAGATTAACACTAACATAGTTGAAACGAGAACATTTATATGAAAAGAGCAACAAAGAATTGTATAATATATGTATAACATGCCATTTTATGCGTAATATAATATTACCTTTGTAATGGAATCTGAGTACCATACAACATACGGTCTAAACCTTCACTGTGTACTTTTAAAATATACATTAAAAGGTAAACGTTTTCATACATTGTATAATATCGTCGTGCTATATCTACAATGAAAACATGGTATGTTTTTGCATTATGCTTGTATATAACGTTATGCATACGATATGACTTATGTAGTATTCTGCTTTGCTCTACACATGTATACTAAGTAATGACAAACCGATTTTGTATTGCTTTAATGGTTTTTAGTTGTTATAGAAATAAACGGTCTGGGATTTGTCAGTTCCAAAAAAGAAAAAAAAGCCGCATGATTGAATTTTAGTGCAGCATTGTTTCTGGTAGTGAACTTAAACTATCATCTAAGATGTATCGTAACATGTTAAATCAACACAATATTAATTCGAAATGGTTAACGTATATAAACCAGATTTTAACTTCTATATGGGAAGTATACCTAAATCAATAAATTTAACTGTAAAACAAACACTTATCGTAATGTATTTTATAATACTTTTAAAAACGGCCTAGTTTTAGAACCGCATCTGATCTGATCTGTTCTGTTCTGATCTGTTCTATTCGGTTCGGTTCGGATCTGTTCTGTTCTAATCTAATCTAATCTCTTCTGCTCTGATCTGTTCTGCTCTACTCCGTTCTCTTCTGATCTCTTCTGTTCTGTTCGGATCTGTTCTGTTCTACTCTGTTCTGTTCGGTTCTGATCTGATCTGTTCTACTCTGTTCTGTTCTGTTCGGTTCGGTTTTGATATGTTCTGTTCTGTTCGGTTCTGAACTGTTCTATTCTATTCTGTTCTGTTCAGTTCTGTTTTGATCTGATCTGATCTGTTCTACTCTGTTCTGTTCTGTTCTGTTCCGTTTCGTTCCGTTCCGTTCCGATCCGATCCGATCCGATCCGATCTGTTCCGTTCCGGTCCGTTCTGCTCTGTTGTGTTCTTTCCTGGTCTGATCTGTTCTGGTTCTGATCTGATCTGATCTGATCTGTTGTATTCGGTTCGGATCTGTTCTGTTCTGTCCTAATCTAATCTGTTCTGTTCTGATCTGATATGTTCTACTCTGTTCTGTTCTGTTCGGTTTTGATATGTTCTGTTCTGTTCTGTTCGGTTCGGTTTTGATCTGATCTGATCTGTTCTACTCTGTTCTGTTCTATTCTGTTCCGTTCCGTTCCGTTCCGTTCCGATCCCATCCGATCCGATCCGATCTGTTCTGTTCCGTTCCGTTCCGTTCTGTTCTTGTCTGTTCTTGTCTGGTCTGGTTCTGATCTGATCTGTTGTATCCTGAAAACCTCTCTAATCCGAACATTTTTGTCGGTCCGAGCGAGTTCGGATTGGAAAGTTTCTACTGTACAACGAATCTTTTAAAACATCCAAAGTTTGTGACTGACTGGATAATTAGCCCCAAAACACTAGGGGATAAATTATAGTTTCTTTAGTCCTATGTTTCTATGGTTGGTTGAAATAAAAAATCGATTAGTCGTGTCCATCATTCTGGCTGATATTTCTAGTAATCTTGACATGTATACAACTATTCCAGTGCTTGATTTAACTGTTTGACTTCATTGTATTGTATTTTGATTGTGTACGTTTTCAGATACCTTTAATTGGTTCTTTGTTATAGTGTTATACATTTACTCAAATTCTAGTTATGTTTAAAGAAGTATTTGTGTCCATATGCTTTTCGAATTTTTAAGTATAAACAGTGATGGTCGTTTTATGGGTATGACAGCTTGTGGACCATTTCATATATGATTTGGAATCCGTTTCTTTTTCACTTTTTAATTATACGACCATTCTTGATAAGTAATGACATATCGTTGTTTTCTATAATGAATGGCTTCAGACAAACCAAAGGGATATTACATAAATCACATTACAATCGAATTTCAAAATATTATTGTTATGTAATAGGAATTATTGTATGACGTAAACCATGAATTATATCCTTAGAAACTGAGCTTACGTTCACATGTTTTCTCGTTTTTCATGACATGTACGAAACTGGTACGTGAATGTTTATGTAAGTTTCTTTACAAAACTGACATTATCAGTTAATCATTTAATTGACCAATTATTTGCTGACGTCATATATACCTATAAACTGTATTTAATAACAATACACGTGTCAATACAATGTAAAGAAATGTTTTTTCTACATCACAAAAGAGCAGGCAATTCATGATTTCACTCACGAGAAAACACGCATTACCTGCCCTGTTTTGACGTCAATCCTACCTAAAATAGAACAATTAAAGGATTTTCATGATAATACCATGTCTAGACATAGTGCGGTATTTACAATGACCCATATTTAGATTCATGACTTTAACTACTTATATACATGTATAGAGAAATACAATTTTGGCAAACTGTATAGAATCAAATAACTGAGAGAACGTTTTGTTTTGTCTCTGATTGTATAATGTCACTTACACGTAATTATTTTAGTTGTTTTAAAGAAGACGACGATAAGAAGATAACAAAGATAACAAACAAAGTAATGATGTTAACAAAATATGAAACAAACTGTCACTGAGCACACACGACTGTATTCTTATATGATGTCGATAATACAAGTTTGCGAACACAACTTTGATATATTTTAAAACATGGTAAATGTCAAGTCACTTGTTAACACATCATGCTTTATTTTCGTAAGTTTAATTTCGAAATGCATGCAAATGTTCAGTTTTTTTTTTGCACACGACATCATTTGTGCGGGTCATTGTACTATTTTAGTGTAAAAATTAATTTATATTAAAGACAACACAAACTTTCACGACAAGGAATAACAACAAAATGAAAATTGTTGCACATACAGTACGCAGATAAATCAAGTTATTAACTTAATTTGAATTTTCGTGATTTTTGTTACGGTAGAGATTTTTTAATATTCCTAGAAACACTAAAGATGCTACTCGTACGGTTTTTCTATAATAGAATTATGCTGTTTATTTGATGTACATTTTGTTAATGGGAGCTTCAAACGTAAAATAAGTTACATATACAAAGGTGTTTTATTGGTGAATATATAATGTTTAGACTTGTTGACATGAGTGTTTGAATCTCTTGTTATTCATTCATGATTCTGCTGGCATTGAAACGAAATCGGACGTATCTGTATTGACTATTTTTGTTAGTGTATAATTATATCATCGAATATCACTGCTTTTTATTGTTTTAATTTAACAAATTTACGACAATATTCTATTTATATTTTTCAGTTAATCTCTGAATATTTCTAAAAACAGACTGAAGGATTCGGTTTCTGATAGCCTGACTATAACGGACAATGAAATAAGTAAATATTTGGAAGATATTCAGTAATTGTTTATGGCTTTAGCAACATCAGCTTCTTTAACAATATGTTTTAGCATATGCGGATCTATGTCTGTTTGAATGCGGGTTAAAATTGAGATAAGTTATGACTCTGCATATATTCTTTCTCCCTTTATGTATTGCTTGTACTTCCATCTGTCATAATGCTTAATTGGATCCAGTGTTTAATGTTACACACTTTTTAGCTTTCTAGAGCAGAGCTCATGATAATTATATGGTCACTGATGTCACTTTTTCTCCACGTTCAGTTATTTAGTATAACTTAACAATCCCCATTTCTAAAGTCCTTAATTTTAATGTAGTCACAAACATGCACAATGGCTATGTGATCTTAAGACCATTTGTTTCAGGAAGCATTTGGGATTATGAACCACAATCTATATAGTCAAACCTGTGAACACCTTTGAGATAGAGCGAGGATAACCACTCATCTATTGTTAATCACTGCGGAGCTTTCATCTGACCTCTACAACTGATTACAAGCGTGTCCTGGTCGCGGCGATCATGCACCTTTCATTTGAAGGCATTGAATTCACTGCCTGCAATTACAACACTGTCCTAAAAGAATGGCAGTCAGAGAATTTTCAAAGAGAAGTAATCTCTTACCATACCCTCTAGTCATAATTAAGTTTCTGTTATTGACATTGTTTTATTGAATTGGGTAGTTTTAGCTCGTTTATTTCGAAGAAAATTGTTGAGTTATTATGATCGCTGCGATGTCATTGTCGGGCAAAAACTTTAATGTATTACATTACTCAAACACATTTAACGATATCAACACGACACTTGGAGTAGGAATATTGATTATTGTGACAGGGCGCAGTTGCAAGACAATGGGCATTATTCTGAAAGCTATATTTGTGGAGATATGCCCCTTCTTTCAAATAGAAATTTGATCAAAATTGCTTATTAAATAGAATGATGTAAAACAGACTAGAGTTGGCACCGCTCTGTGGAGCTCTATCTTGTAATAAAGAAATACCCACATACACAGGTTTGTATTACAATGTATTCAATCTGTAAATTTTCTGCTTCGGAAAAAAAATCTCACGAAATTTGGAAATATCTCACTGAATTTACCTTAATGGGATTTTTTCTCACACACATTGCGGTCAGAATGATCCCTGATATTTTGACCATGTTTTGAACATATATTCTTCATAGAAGGTAAACATTACTAGTATGGCTGGAGTCTGTTTGTCACTTTGATGGGTAGAAGGTTACCATAAATAGAGTTTTGTTTTTGCTAAATAACTTGATCATAGTTTAGACGTATATCCCTTGTGGTAAGGTAAACATTGTGATCGCCTTTGGGGTCCAATAAGTCAAGGCCAGCAGTTACTAAATATAAATTATGTTGTTATTTCATTTTGCTAAATATCTTTTTATCGATATATTAATGCTTGAGGTAACCTTTATGATAAATTTTAATCCCACGTTGGTTTTAAACTCTTACCATGAACAGAAATATTTAGGATGTTACAGTGTAAAAATGCGTTTTGTATCACTCATTATTTTACATAATTATGTATTTGTTCTGAAAAGTTGACAAAAGTATTCCAGTTGTGTTTTTATATTAATAAAACTTAGATGTTTTTATTTGTTTTATTTTTTTCTGTAGGGTCGACACCAGTTGATAATACCACAATTTAAGAATTACAAACTACACTTCTAACATATAAGCTAAGAATAATAACCTAATAACCCAAGGTTGGGATTTTTTGGAAAGTGTAGTCCTTCTTGAGTTCAGGAGATATTCTATGAACTTAATATAAAATTCATGTTTAACTTTACATATCTGGCTTGGTGATGAGTTTGCGTGCGATTAATCATTTAGCAAGTTAGTACTGGTTAGTATACAGTCCAGGAAAGCTAGTTAGGTGAACCGGTTGCCGGTTATGTAACTGAAAAATTGTCGAAAAAATGGCGTCAAACCCAGTGACAATAAGTCACATAAAAACAAACAAACAAAGTAATTGAAGTTGTTACTGTAACACTAATTAATACGTTAAACTTGTTATTTAAGACATATTTTTTCTTAAGTTTCCATAAGTGTACACAGGTGCCCCTTGGGCAAGGTGATGCCTTTATCCAGGGGCTTGTATTTAACAGCCTTAGTAATTGTCCTCTTATTTAGTTGAAAAAATAAAATTATCATTTAAATTTTTATACTTTGAACGATTTTATGACAAGAATGAGTATACGTACGAATGAGTAATATGCCCAATGTCCCAATTTGCAAGTGACAAACGGTTATAGAAACAACTTAAAACAAAGTAAAACGTATATCTACATAAAAAGAGATTCTACCTGGACGATATGCATGGACACGTTGGCAAGGTGTAGATACGAAGAAAAGGTGATAAAGATGAAAATTTTTTAATTGGTGCTGGTAACTGGAAATATAATTCTAATTCATCACGGACATTATTTGGAGACTGTATATTTGACTTAAGAATAGTTCTAAGCTTAATGAACTCTGGGGCACATATTTTTTACCAGAACTGTACAGTTCGATGTAAGTCTACTTCCGTTCCATAGTTTGAAGAGTTATTCATAAAACCTTATCGGATTAATTGTATAAATTTGCATCTCCCATGTCTTTAAATGAATTTATCCACTAAACGACGCATTGATTTTTTTCAGATTTCTCCACCTAACCTCGGTTTGATGTACTTTTCCATACATAAAGCTTGCATGTCCAGAGAGAGAGAGAGAGAGAGAGAGAGAGAGAGAGAGAGAGAGAGAAAGAGAGAGTCATTGTCATAGATACTTAAGAAAGGATAAACTGTAAATGCTAGTTTTCTGTACCAAATCACATCTATGTAAACGATAGACAAGTCCAGTATACTTCAAGGCATCGAGATAATATCTTACTATTAATGAAGGGTCACAGTTTATCGTTGACACTTATGACCACAATATTTTTCAGCTAAAACCATCGATTGACCCATCAATACAGAAACCAAACGGTTTTAGCTTATCATAGCCATCGACTTGCCAAAATGAAACATGGACTACCAATAATATTGTGTTCCGCTCAATCGACGAGCTTTTCGTAAATCAACAGTCGCGGTCAACGGACATGCAGCGCAGTAGTCAATTCAATAACATCGTTGGTGGGAGTTCATGTATATACACGTACATGTCTTTCAGATGCCTTTCCATTGCCGAATGCAAAAATAAATTCCTCAACACATAAACAACATAAACTCTATTTCTTGATGTCGGAGTACTTGGTAAAAATATCAGTTCTAGCCTCAATCCAGATGTTTTGGTATTGGGAAATACGGTGGAAAGACAGCACGGGCAACTGACGCATGAATTACAACAATGATAAAGAATATCCAGAAATAAATGTAACACACACTTATACAGTTTTATCCACGCTGTCTGCTTTAATGATTCTGAGCGCGAATTCTTAATTCATGAGACATCAATTTTAAGTTACAAGTTTAGAGATTATCATATAACTCGTAAGTCTGAAACGTCCCTTCAAGGCTTCCGTATAATTGCGTTAAAACAAACACATATTTAAATTATTGTTTCAGGAAAGCACAGTGGGGTAAAAAGACGATCAAGCCAGTTTTTGGTTTTCATTTTGTCTAAAATTCCGCGTTGTGCAATCGATTGCCCGACATAATCAAGCGCAGATTAATGTAAGCATTGCACAACCAATGAAATAAGGCCTGTGTATATATTTTCTGGAAATGCTATAAAATACAAGATTGTTTCAAATAGTTTTATTTTTAACTGAGAAATAAAGAATAATTTCTCTATAAACATATTATTTTAATTGTTTTATTTACAGTTTAAATGGTTAAATATTACATGTAGAGTTCATATCTATAAAACAGAATGTGTTCAGCGTCTAGGTCACACCGCCACACACTCTAATGCCCAATTAACCCTTGACAGCTATGTAACAGTCTAATTTCTAATCATTCTAATCAACGACTGTGTTGAGTTAATGACGTTATAGCTTCACGAGTACCTGCTCGAAAAATCTGATTACATGACATGTCGAGCCACTTTCTGAATAAAAATCATGAAATCTCTAACAATATTTACGAGTTGAATTTCGTCGTTTTACTTGCATATTGAAGTGAATAGTACAGTCTAACCTGTGTTTGCGGCCACCTCCGAACAAACGCCAGCCGGTGAATAAAAGACATAGTTCGAAAAATCATCATTGATCATTTAGAATAAACTGACTTGAATAAAGACCACCTGTCAATAACGGTCATATCTTGTCTTTCCCAAAGCTGGCCATTGTTCGAAGGTTTGATTTTATATATTATAAAATCCGGATTCGCACATTATGCCAATAAATCTCGACATTCATGTTTCAAATAAACATTCACTGAAAATTGACAAGTTCGAAGCCATATGAGTAATAAAAGTATTTATTTTGTATATGTATATTGAGAATACAGACATCCGAGAACAAACTATTTTTGTTCACGACAAAATTTATCATTTACTGGTATATGTCTGATCAGCCTCAGTCTGTTCAAAATCCTTTTCGGACGGTAATACTTTGGGCTCGTCTCAGAAACTGAAGGGTCGGCACATTTTTCAGTATTTAACATATTAAAAAAGTCAGTAATTAGCCTTGGGGTAGCTGCGACATCGCGATTATTTGATCATCTGCTTACCACGGTTCAAAGCGGGTTACAAGTAAGTTGTATAATCATAAAAAAACGAAACAGTTATTCGAAAAATTTTATTTAAATAAAAAACAGTATTTTCTATTTGGCACGTCAAAAATATATCACTACTGTATGTATCACAAAAACGCCTAAAAATGATGGAAAACGAAAAATATTATCAAATAACAAAATTGTCACCATATATGTGGTTAAAATACCATTGTTAAAATTGGAATATTTTATGAAGTGAGCATTAGATATTACGAAGTGGTGATTTTTTATCAAGTATATAATGTTAGACATTTAACGTCACATCTTTTGTTAAATGAACAATAACAGACTCTGAATAAACCACGACAACTAACCACTGATTTGTGCTTTATAAATAGTTTGATATTATCAGATTAAAATAACATGTTAACATAAAAAACCTGGAATGTGCTTCAATTTGTCTAATTGGACAAATCTCGTCTATGAGGACAACATAATTTTTTAACGTATATACAACCAATAGCATACATGTGTACATAAAGTAGAAACTCGTTATATCGAAGATTTTCGTAAAATATGAATAGTATGAGAAATTTGATAACAGGGTTTACTTTTTAGAGGGATCGTCGGTGTGTTGTAATAATCGTTTAATCGTGCTATTTTATGTACGGAATAGGAACAAAACACGACATTTATACTTTCCATGTATTTAAGAAATGCAACATTTATGTAAAAACATTTACATTATTTATATCGAACAATTTTGCGAGGTCCCTTAAACTTCGACATACTGACAATATGTACTGCTATATAAATGTGTATATATAATGTCATATTATACAACAGTTCATAAAGTTATGTTCATGGTAATATATGACATTTATCATAATATACATTCAAGACTGTGCTTACAACGATAACTTTTGTTCTTATGATTAATTACGGAACCAAACCACGAATATGAATACCATTTCTCAAAATAATATCCCGTGTGTATGTCTTGATGAGTTTTTAAACCTCAACGAGTCTGGTATAGAAATTGACCGGAAAGCTCGTAATTCTTTAAAAAAGATACATTGCTCTAGAAGTAGGAGTTTTAAAAATACGGAAATGAAGAGTTTTTGCACGCATTAACATGATATAAAAGAAGGAACAAAAGTTTTGCAGTCCCAAGAGGTGCAGTTTTTGATAAAATGCTGATCTTTGGTCAAAGATGTCATTACATCTAGTTAGACTGTATTATGAAATGTTACGTCAAACTATTCGTCTGCTACAAAATTTACAGCTTGAATACACGCTTACCCGTCAATGAAATAGAAACCAAACAAATACAAGCATTGCCACGTTTTTTCACGTATTTTCTATGATAATTCAAATTCTCTCAACCTAAATAGTTTACAATACAGTAAATCGGCCACATGAACAACATTGTTCTAATAATTCTAACCCAATATAAAATATTTATATCACTAATATTATAATTAATCTACAATTGTAAAAATGGCAATATTCGTGTTTGTTAATCACTGTTTTTTGTGTGTTTAATCATGTGATATTCTTTAATGGTAACCTGATAGTGGCTTATAAGCCCATTGGGCTAGGTAAATTTATCTATAATATGTAAATAAATCTGCTATACATGTACTCATGGTACTTACTGTACTGATTGACTGGCTAGCTGGCTGACTCGCTCGTTCACTGACTCGCTCACTTAAAAATAGTGATTGAATATAATCAACTACTCATTAATAATTGAAAATCAGTATTTATTTCGGATTCAACCACGCGTAGAATTTTTGACGCACGCACGCACACACGCACGCACACACACACAGAGGTTGGTGCGCCTATCATACCGACGAATTTCCATTAAAAATGTATTTCACTTTTGTATGCAATTTCGATCATAAAAATTGTGAGGGTATACTCGCATGGTGTGTCAATGCCCCTAAAAACCCTAATTTACTATGTTTTTTTTGGGGGGGGGTATTGACAGGGAATGACTTACACAACTAATTGAACTCTAACCCTAACCCTAACGTCCTCGTTAATGTTACCCTTAAAATTGGCACCTATTTTCGCTACCTAAAATCTACCTCGTTAAGGTATACTAACCCAAACCCATGCACGACACGCATTCCTGACGATACAGCTACAACGCCTCAAAATGAGCGTCATTGCTTATGGGTTACCAACTCTCTTGCGCGACAAATATAGTCAAACTTGTGAACAAAGGCCACCCTATGGAAAGACAAAATATGGATTTTATTGATGAATGACCTTTATTTGGAGGTCAGTTTGTTCTAAATTATCAGTGAAGTTTTTCAAAGAATGGCCTTTATTCACAGGGTTGTCTTTATTCGGAGGTAGCCACAAACACAGGTTTGACTGTAACTCGATTCCCAAACTAAAACTATTATACAACGTCGACATCTCGTGTACGCGTTTCTATAAACATATAGGAACTATTCAATCATCTACGGACAAACTTCAGGGCAACATAGACGAAATAAGACAATCAATCACAGGAACATTAGGCCTAAAAAGGTTTGCTTCCGATTACCCGACCGACCCAATGTTTTACTCGCCGACTAATAAGTTTTTACGGAATCCAAATCTTAGTGCTATATTGTAATTTTCACAACTCATTAATATTACGACACACATACAATGTTGCCGATATATATATATAATAAAGCATTAAAAAATCCATACATACCGACCCATATTTTTGGGGCATGTAACCGGAAACAAACCTTTTTTTTGTTTAGGCCTTACTCTCGATCTCAAATCTCAGGTTAGCAACCGATAATATCACCCCACCCACGCTGGCTAAGCTTTATATCACACGCGTACTTCCTAGAACACTTTATTCATACGAGCTATGGAATAACATCTCAATCACAGACATGAAGAAACTCGGATCAACCCATCATTTCTGCCTGAAATTCATCCAGGGCCTTCTTTCTCGAACTCACTTTGATATAGTCACCAGCCTCATAGGTATAACCTCACTAGAGACATACATCGACCTGCAGAAATTGACCTTTCTTGGTAAATATCTACAAGAATGGCATCAAATTTTAAATAATCAAACCAAAATGAGCTATTATAGTAACTTTAAAATTGATTTTAAATTAGAAAAATATCTAATGATAATTTCGAATGAAAAAAATAGAACTGAATTTACCAGATTTAGATTAGGATCCCATCATTTGGAAATTGAAAATGGTAGACTTAACAATATTCAGCGATCAGAGAGGAAATGCAAAGTATCATTTCCTACTTTGTTGTCCGCTTTACAGAAACGTCAGAACAAAATATTTTATTCAATCATCATGGGCTTCATTGAATCGATTTTGTAACATAATGTCGTCAAACAGCTCTAGAGTTATTATTAATACAGCAAATTTTATTCATAATGCAATAAAAATTAGACAGGAAAAACTTTCTTGATTAATGCTTCGTAAAATATCTGCATGTGTATGTATATGCCTTCTATTATAATCTGTTACTTAAGAATTGTGTTTATATTGTTCGTGATTCTTCATTTTGCAGTCCATTGTTTCCCCTGACCATATTTTGTTCATTAATTTGTAAATTGCCAAAGGTATAGTGTATATATATGCTGATATGCTATGAATAAAATGGTAAATGGTAATATTGTAATCCCGTATGTCTAATATGTGTTAAATATCTTCAGAAAATGGAGGTATTAAATTTTTATGTTTGTTCATTTGTGTTAATTCAAAATGACAATGAAAAAACAACAAATATATATGTATGTGTGAGTGTTATTATTTGTAAATGACTTAAGTTATATACAGAGAAAATGTAGCATCATATTCATCACAAAGGTGGAAAAAAAACAGTCATTCAAACATTCAAATACTAATCAGCTGTCTGCTGTACTTAATGTGAAGGTTTTATTGTAAAGAGAACAGTATTTGTGCGTCCAAAAGAACTGTAGTGTAAAAGTCTACTATCCTGTTACAACATTAACATTATAACATCTGGTATATTAACTCTACATGATGCAGAACAAAAAGACAGAAAAAGCGTCCATTTACTTTGATGTTTGATATTTGACAATTTCACAACTTTGAACTCAACCAATTGAATACAATACAATCTGACAAAACAATGAATAAATTTAGACATCAACACCATATTACCTGTGTGACGGAATTTACAGCACTTAAAGGTGTGGCACCTTTTTTCGCTCACTGCGTTCTCAGATATCAAAATTTATTTCCGTACATCTTCAAAAAGTCATTCGTATTGATAAAACAATTCCGTTTGCAAAGCTCCAATGTTTGAAGAATTCTAAAAAATAGAGATCTTTCATGGAAGACTTTTTATTCAATGATTACTGATAGCATGGGCGAATCCAGGATTTCTAGTAAGTGGCGGGGCGGAAACTGAACAAGTAGGCTGGGTCCATGGCGAAGTCCTAGCCAGGGACCCGGAAGCTCCTGAATTTTGGTAATTTCTTAGGGATCCAGGTCCATTTCTAGAACCTCACCTATCCTTTACCAGGTAATACAATAAAATGTAACTTTGCGTAGAGTGCGAAAATGTTTTGATATTTAAGAATATTTTCATGTAAATATCATATTTCATGATAGAAAAAACCTTTGCTTGGGCAATTTTGGGGCGTACGCCCCCCCCCCCCCCGGATGGATACGCCTATAGATAGAAATACCGCATTCCTAACAAAACTGAAATTGAGAAATGAAGCAGAGACAGGAAAAAATAGGTTCTACACCTTTAACGCATGTCCGTCAATCAATATCAAAGAATTAAACCACTCTATATTTATTCATAAATATTCAATACAAAAAGAAATGTTAACATGACAAAAGTATATTTTATATGTAAATGAATTGATATATTATTCCAATGATGATTTAATCTAATTTGATTTTTGTGAGCGATTTCGTTTCTTTTAGTATTGAATATACAGTAAAACCTCGATGATAAGGAAAACATCAAAACTTTATCAAAAGGAGCACGAGTGAAATAATATGATCACGTGACTTTATATCCATGTAGTGGTGAAAATATTTCACTCGACTCGACAAATGATACCAAGGATTCGAAAAACATTGTAAGAATATATCTAGAACATTTAAACAAGCGGATAAGTTGCTAGTTTTCTGGTAGAGCACCTGTGGACTGAACCGGAAATAAAACTAAAATGCCTCATCATGCAGAAACTTAAGAGAATTTAACTATAATAGATAACAGCGACTTTGTTATATGTAATAATATAATTATATATTACTCATGAAACATATAATTAATCTTATTTTTTAATTATTTAAATACTAAATAGAATACATTCATAATGCTTTATCAACTTAACAATAATTAATACTCAGAATTAAGAGAGGCAGCTCCCGTGGTAGAATGGTTATAGTTTCTGACTGGTAATCATGAGCCCTTCACGCCGTGAGTTGGAATTCCACCCTCGACCAGAGAAAATTTCACATTTGAGGAAGCTGTCCAATTAGTTTACAGAAGGTCGGTGGTTCTACCCAAACATTCTTATCCTAAGTTTAAAAAAACCTGCAAAATGAGTTCTTAGAAAAATAGTTTTCAATATACAGTAGAACCTTTCTAACTCGAACTTGCTCAGACAGACACAATGTTCGGATGAGAGAGGTTTCCGGAATACAAAGGTTCCGGATTCCAAAAGTTTTTTTAGCATTAAATACAAAATAAAAAATCGGGACCAGTTGACGTGTTCGGTTTAGAGAGGATTCCGGATTGGAAAGTTTCGGATTAGAGAGGTTCGACTGTATTATCGTTACAAAAACAAACTCGCATTTGTTGTTATTACGTTTTGAATGCAAGAATGTACGTAAGTCGGTACATTAAACAGTTGATTTAAATAAATAGAAAATTTACAACATAGTGATTGTTTCTCTTTGTAATGAATACATGTACACAAAAAACTTAAACATTACGACCAAAACATTAAGACCATCATTAATTGTCTAATACACGACAACTAGTGGTCTTGATGTTAAAGTAGTATAGATCTAAGAGAGGTTTTACTGTTGTTAATTCAAAGTGATAAATGACCATTAACGAGAACAGTGAATGTTATTGTGCTAGGTCGATATTATTCTCGCCTACCTCGAGTTCAGATGGTTGATGTTGTGTAATAATCCAAGTTTAGGAATAAAAGCACATTATTCCAGCACAAATATGTAGAAACGCACATTTTAATTCCAAAGCGTAACGAATACAAAAACACTTTAAGCACATATTTAACACACCTTTTACACTAAAACACTACTTTTACTCCAAAACGAATTGAAGACACTGGATTCCTGAACCGAACTCCTGGACCGAACTCTTGAACCGGACTCCTGGACTGGACTCCGGAACCGTACAATGTGGGTTCGAATCAAGGCAGTAGCTAACGAGAGTGATTGATCAAAGTTGTTATAATTTCTATGACCACTGACTGACTCAGCTAATATTATTATGTACATACTTTTACACACAAACGTTTTTTGGAAGACGCCTTTAACTTATCATTAATAACTTGGATTCTGTTACGTAAAAATCATGATAAAAATACAGATACCAGTACTGTTGTCATAGCAATGAACGAATCCATTCTATAACATGTTACCATGGGAACGATATATACACGCAGAAAGATATGCTGAATCCGTAGTTTGATACCAACAACTGAAAAATACATAAAAAATAAATGTTCATATTATCGTTTAGATAATTTATTGTGTATAGAAATATAAAGTTGTGGCAAGAACTGGTCAATAGATCGCCAATTCCTAACCCTAACCCCTAACCCTAACCCTTTGAGCATTGAATTACGAAGCCGGGCACTTAATTGGCTGAGCTATCGAACGCTACAATTACAAAAGTCGCGCAAATATTTCAGATTATGCGATTTTATCCAAAGAGGGGCGGGTCAAAAAGTTCAATCTCTAAGACTATCAAAGGTGTAGATTTGAAGTTATACTAACCGGAAATATACTGTGGACATACAATAGTTACAAAAGCACCATGAATCACTTTCTGTAAATTTCACTGACTGACAATGTTAGGGATATCCAAGTATTTTGTTCTCAAAATGTCATATTTTTATAAGCGTATATTAATATTAATTAATAAATTACTTGTATACCACAAGTTGTTTCTTGGTGATACTGATGCAGTCATTATGGTTCGACTTGAGTCATGTATAATTCTGTATTATCACTGAAGTAGTCGTCAGTCATTCAATATGTAATACTTTATGTTGATCCTGAAATATAATGATTTGTATTACTTCATGTATAATTATATTTGTTACAAATGTAAAACGTAATAAGGAATAGAACCTCTCTACATGTTTATTGTCATGTATGTAAGACAATACAAAACAATGAGATAGATTCGCATCCTTTATTAGATAATATCATGGTGAGTCATTAATCACTTTTGAATAAATAATGCTTAGAATCAGAGAAAACATTCTAAATTTTCGCTATATTTGTGGTTGACAAATTAGTGTAGCTTAAAATACATTTATTGTTTGTATTTTCTAAAATAAAGCAGCGTTGTACTAATCACCAGTAAAATAAATGATATGGATTGTTTTAGACTGTGAAACACAGACAGATTGACATTTTCGATGGTATCTTAAAGGTGTACTTAGTTTTCGTGGATTTGACGAGTTGAACATGTCGGTGTAAGGGATATAATCACTATATTTTATGTAAACTGAAGAAGAAATATTATATTTGTAAATAAAGGCCCTCCGCTCCAAAATACATGACAGTAACACACACATGTATATACATGAATACAGAGATTTGTCATATACATAATTGTAAATAGACCGACAAAGTTTTACTCACAAACTCTAAGCATCAATGATGTATCAATGTTGAAATTTTATGCCATGTATAAGAACTTTTAGAAGAAATTAGTAAATAGAAATCATGAAGGTCGCTTCCAGATTTATAAAATGTAAAAAATATTCATTTCTTATATCTGCATATTTTAAACAATGACAGAAAGTATGAAATTACAGCTGAATTGAACCATTAATAGTTAAACAATAATTACATTTGTTATATCACTGTGCAATTTCAATCTTAAGTTTATCATTTGACAATCTAAATTTTGACAAGGCAAATTTAAACTTAAATGGAATATCAAGTGAAAGATATTTTTCAACATCTAGTAATGAATTAAAATGACGATAATGATAACATTTATCAGACATATTTATAGGGGAATGCCATTGTTTTAGAATTCCTGTTAGTTGGCATTCTCAGTAAAGCAAATAAGGGTAATCTTCCACTTTCACCTGGAACCATACGTGTATTAGTAGATCTACGTACGTGAAGGATACTCCTAAAAAACTTGTTATGCACAAATTCAGTTAAACCAGCATATTCAAATCCCCAAACTTGTCGATATTCATTCGATGCGCATTTATAATGTAAGCAATTACCTTCCTATGAACAAAATATTAACTCACGAATCATTGTTAAAACATGTTATACTATATTAGTAATCATAATCATTGGAGAAAATCGAAACCAAAAGGAAAGTTCTCCACCGTGATATACATACATGTGTAACCCCAAAACCCGGACTCTGATAACCGGAATTCTCCGAAAATCGGACGATTTTTCAAGACTCATTTTTGTCTTTGATAATCAATGGTTCTCAGAAAACCGGAATTCTCAGAAAACCGTAATTCACAGAAAACCGGATTTTTGGCCAAGTCCGGAAGGGGTCCGGTTTTCATGGGGTTATACAATATTTTCACGAAAACATGCAGTGATTACACGTGTGTCTGATTAATAAATGGACGTTTCTTTGTGTATTCTATCTGTTACTTTTCCCTTGTTTTCATTGAAACATACAATTTTTTTCGCTCAGAATTCACATTTTACAGATCTTCAGTCCAATGATTTCAAAATGGTCTGTTTGAATAAATATAGTAAAGTCACATCCGTATTTTCTATATTTGAACAGTACTTAGCTAATAATGTATTAGAACTTTATAAAAAATGTACTCTTGTTATGGGCACTTCCAATCAACTACTAATTAATACTGTGCAAACAAGAGTACGCACTTGAAATTTATTTCAAGGATATATATGGGTAAAAAATATTAAAAGTTATATCCGAGGGACAAGGTTCTCTTGTTGAGTATTACAGGTTCAATGATAATAATTATCTGCATCATTAAATTTGTTCAAAACAAAATCAAACGCTGTTAAGTTCCAAATACTACACTAGTATATATTATATAGTTTTGATAATGCATATAGAATGTGTATAGGAGGCATCGTAGGCAAGAGGTAGAGCGTCCAACCTCTGATCCGAAGGTCTTGAGTTCGAATACCGGCTTGGACGGTTTCGTTCATGAACTTCACAATCCCATTTTTCAGATGCAGTACTGTTGTAGTGTTCAGGACGCGGACTAGAACGTGATTAATATTATAAGCAAAATGGCTTGTTTCGGAATCGAGCTAATATAATTTATTATTAACTAGTGCGTATAGTTGATGTACAGGTATATACAACAAATCAGCGTAATATAGCTACAACTTGTATAACAATATTTAGCAACGGTATGATTATAGCATTTTGCTGTCACAATCAAACGATATGCCCTGTTAAAGGTCAAAGGTTATTGTATATTCAAATAAATATAATACTACTACATAGTAACAAAATGCCATGTAAATGGGTAATACTAGTTCGATAAAAAATTTTATCAGTAGTGGAAGGGATTCCAGAACTATTCTGTTCAGTTCTGTTTAAAACGTTTAAATGTCTGAAAAAAAGAAAACGATTTGCTTACTTACATACATTAAAAAAATTCTCAAATTTCAACATGAGGCGTTTTTATCCAAGGACCACAAAATGCTTCATTTGGGGACAATTAGTAGACACCAGCTTGATTGTGTCATTCAGATATACCGTAATATACCGTAATATGTTTTGTGAAGCCGTCCAATATAATTATAACTGAAATAAAAAGTGTTTGCCCCATTCAGATACGACTATTGTTCACGTGTGTTATGTAAACCAAACTTGGACATGTGTAAGGTGTCTGTGTATTTTATCAATTGAAGGATTAAATGTCTCGTGCACATATTTATCCCGTTATCAACTGTGTGTCAGATTATAAAAAAAGTGGGACAATGGTTGGAAAAGTAAAAGGTACAGAAAAACCTGCGAACAAGGACCACATAGGAAAGATGTATTCCTTAAGGAATACACAAAACTGCTGAATTGCTTCTTTTCCTCTAAATTTTGAAAAAAATAACACCGTATATCAAGTTTTATTTGTTTGATTTTATGTGACATTGTCACTGGGATTCAACGCTGTTCTTATATCAGCATGTACAAGTACACAGCATACACTGAAGATTTGTGTTTTAAATTCAATAAAAGCAAAGTCTTAAAATGCAGCTTATAAGTTAAATTTGTAATTTTGGCTTTATAATCTTTGAGAAACTCGGCCTTCATCTTAAAGCAACAAAGGCTTCGGACGATCTTGAGACATAAAAACACAATTTCAGAGTTACCTTTCAATACATCTTGAGGATAAAATGAGGTTAGACTCTAAATATCATTTTTCATAACAACTAAAAGACTTAGATTTCTTTGCGGAACTATCAATAATTTCAAATGTTATGCCGCATCTTTGTCATCATTCATTCATGCGTACGTAAATTATGACAGATGACCTTTATTTGGAGGTCAGTTCTAATTAATCAGTGACGATTTTCAAAGACGATTTGATTCACCGTGTGGTCTTTATTCACAATGTTGTCTTTATTCGGAGGTGGCCACAAACAATACATGCATATGCGAAAATCAGATGATCTAAAAGTTGTTTTTGAGCATTAAACAATATCTTAGGTTAGTGATATAATGTCAGTTTTTGATGTAGGAAGCGAGACGTTGAAATACAATCATCTCAATAGTTATTTTTGTTTTCAAGGTTGCTCTAAGACAGAATGATGCTGTGTAGGTTTCTGAGACTGGGCGAGATATCACCTACATATAATGAGATTTGTGTTTCTCAGATAACACCAGCTTATCTCACCATAATGTTAAAATATCCGCTTTTATGTGACTTATTGTCACTGGGGTTTAACGCCGTTTTTCATACATTTTTCAGTTATATACGACGACCTGTTCAACTAACCAGTTTTCCTGGATTGTATACTAACCAGTACTAACTTACCCTTCCACAAGGAGCCGATAACTTCTCCATGTATGGAGGAAATCAACATTTTTGCCAAATTTTAACAGAACTGTTTTTATGACCCGCATACATATATACACATCTCCGCAGAATACTTTTACTCCATATTATCATGAACAAGATTTTTTCACATCGTAGAACATGCGTAATGATTTAATGTAAGGGACATACACACTGGAAAGTCTTATATCCATTATGAATAAAACACACCCTTATCTGTTTTTGCTTGCTAAATATTTCTGGGCTAAATATTTAACAGTCGGTTCAAAGTTTTAAATTGTCAACGATTTCGGGCCAAGTGTTTCAGAATTAAGAATATACTTATCGAATCAATACATACTGATCAGAAACATGATTTCATTTTTAGTCTTTATATTGATTTAGATATGGAGACCGCATTATGTACAGTTTTGCTACATCGTAAAAATATTTTGGGTGAATTTGAATTATCACGGAAAACACTAAAAACGTCCTGTGTTGTCCTTGCTAGATCGTAAAAATATTTTGGGTGAATTTGAATTATCACGGAAAACACTAAAAACGTCCTGTATTGTCCTTGCTAGGTTTGAAGCGTGGATTTTCATTCAAACATCACAGAGCGTGTAAAATTTAGTCGGTAGCAGACGAAATGAAACTTAAATTTTAATTAATTTTAGTTCTTTCTAATAGGAATACACATCATAATTACGTTTTTTTTTCATCTTTGTGAATGTGTTTGGAAGTTCTGTGTACAAGGTATATAAAAGATTAGTAGTTACATTGCTAATTGTGTCATTTCTGATTGTCGATTTTCTCTTAAGGGTCATTTTACATCAGTTATGCTACATTTATTCCAGTAACAAAGAAATGTACGTACAAATCGCACCATGGTAAAATCTCGATAATGAAGACACCTTCAGGAAATCGGTCGTTATAATGATATGGTCACATTATGAACTTGAATTATAGGGGAGTTATTGGAAGCTGTTACGAATTAGTGGTCGTTATAACAATGTGGTCGTAATACTGAGGTGGTGGCTATATGAGGTTTTACTTATGTATATGATAATGCATCTAATATCTAAACAATAAACTGTTTAATTCACTTATGATAACACCACTCGTTATTTTTATAATACAGCATATCCCCTGAAAACCGGACCCTTTCCGGAATGGACAGAAAGTCCGGTTTTCTGAGAAATCCAATTTTCATGGAAATATTGAATACTAGTATAGCAGAAAAAACGGGACTTGAAAATTATCCGATTTTCAGGGAATTCCGGTTTTCAGGGAGTCAGGTTTTCAGGAGTTTTACTGTGTATTGATGTGCCCTGACTATTACACTAGAAGTACACTATTCAATCAATTTTACTCCTAGTACGAATCTTTTGTATGAGTTTACATTTATACAACGCTTAACTGTGTTAAATGGTTATTTACAAATCCAACGGAACATGACACCCCGCCAAAAAGTACATTGAGAAGTTCTCCGGTTTTAATTAGAATTTGAATAATAAGATTATGAACCCAATAATAAATTATTGGTTTATCTACCAATATAATCGAGGTTAAGGTTAAGTTTGCGAAATTGAGTCCAGGCCGATTGTTGAGTATTCAGAATAAAAAAAAAACACAAAACAAAAATAACGCAATATACATCTTAATGCACACCACACCGTGACTATGATAACATGTTGTAATACCAAATTTGTATTAAAATAAGTTTACGCGTTGATACTTGAAGGATTTAGTGGAATCAAGATTGTTTAAAGAAAGAAAAATAAAGTGTTAGGCTCGGATTTGAACTTTTGATCTTAAGCATACCGTTATATGGCCTGACCTAACTATCATCCACTTTATACTTTCAGATGACAATTTTCCTTACAAGCAAGTAACGATGGACCCTGTTTTATTCTGCAATGGGGTTCCAATGTGTAGTAGTTAACTAGAAATCTGACACATTACGGGATCCATCCCAAGTACAAAAAAGATAAGTATTGTGGAGGATGTCGATTCAACCATGAGCAGGGGAAAGCCGTTTACGATTTAATGCCTATTATTTCCTGCGTCAACTACAGTGTGGGCGGAAGTCAGAAGACGAAAAATTGATTGTACAAAATAATAGAACAGTTCTAAAATTAATCGAACAAAAGTGTCATAATTATCTCCCTTGACATAATTAACAAAACGCAATAAACTAAGTTAAACTAACAAATATCTCCTAAACAATTAGAACATCAAATTAATCAAAACTAACTGATGAACAGAAATCGAAACCGTGTACTCAAACACAGAATGAACGATAATAAAAACGTGAAATGGCTACAAAGTTATTTCATACAGATAGTTTTGTCGTTGAAATCTAGTTTTGGAAAATCTACAATTGATGATCGAAAAGAAAATAGTAGGACTTCAAAAAGGCCGATTTTCAGAGAATTCCGGTTATCCAGGTTTTTACTGTATATTCATACTGATGAAACATCGGCAAAACTAGTGAAATGGTGCCGGTAAAATATAGATTTACAGTTGTTAGTTTGTTTTACGAAACTTTAATAGTCGGTAGTTTTAGCACTGATATATTAATCTATTAATATGAAAACAAATGAAATAATAAAGTAGCTGTTTCCAAAATAATGACATTCACAACTTATTAGATCGCGCATGCGCTCAAAGGTCAGCCTACTTAAAATTTAAGACTGGTTCCGCGGCTCTGCAAGCGTCCATTATTGAATTTATCCGATTCTATTTCATTCGTAGACATTAAAGTGTATATATCGTTATGTATACTCGTTGCTTTTTGGAAAGCGATCGTGTGTTATCGTTTCTATCTGCATGGGTCCAAGAACAACAAATTCAAACACATACAAAATATAATTCGATGACGCGCAAGTAAATCAGACGAAAAATATCCAAAACTTTGAATATCAAAGTAAATCGAAGCAAAGAATCTGCAAATCTGCAAAACTTTAACCGGAATTATGACGTTTCAGAACAAATGTCTGTGTTCGCTATATATTGTTAATGTGGACTGATCTTCGTTTTATAAATACACTCGTATATTAATTGTTTTGGTCATATAACCTTAGTACAACCTTTATTACATGGAAGTGTTTTTTTATCCAACTACCATCATCTGATACACCAAACCCGTGAAAGCGTTCGTCCCACTTTGATTATTTAATCACATATAAAATTAAACGCTGGTTTAAGACCTATTTGACAATTTGAACTTCATAAAACTTAGAAATTATACGTTTCAGATATCTTCTTTCAAATATATTTGTGATATGGATGAAAGACGTTCATATGGAGTATTTGATCAATATTTGTGACCGTTTTGACTTAATATTTTTTTTCAATTACAGTCAAACCTGTGCTTGCGGCCATCTCCGAAAAAGGACCACCCTTGAATAAAGACCATTCTTTGAAAAACCGTGACTGATTATTTAGGACAAACTGACCTTCAAACAATGACAAACTGTCAATAAAGACCACATTTTGTCATTTTCGTCACAACCATGTATTACATACAGGTTCATATGATTGTTAATCATACCCTGAAACAAGGTTAAAACTTAAAACAAAACACACTTGTGACAAATCTGTAAATGTACGTGTATAAAATATTAGTTGTCGATCTAGGACCACACAGTTGATGTTCGAATGTAACCAAAGATAAATACACTATATACCACCCAACTGTCGTAATTTTAAAACAGTAAATCCTCTTTCCGGGCTGGGCCAAAAGTCCGATTTTCAGAGCATTCCGGTTTTCAGAGAATCCGGTTTTCAGAGGTTATACTGTATACTAACCAGTACTAACTTACCCTTCCACAAATAGCCGGAAACTTCTCCACATTTGGAGGAAAGTCGACATTTTTGTCAAATTATTTAGAAGGGCATGACATGCCGCGACCGGGATACGAACCCGGATCTCCGGGTTACACGTCCAGCGCACTAACCACTGGACCACGGCTGCGGCTATGAATTTGGTCCTACTGAGAGTGGGCATCATGCAAAGTGCAAAGTCATGCGCTGGTTTTCTCTCATGTAAATATTGTAGCATTTCAAAACGTTTAAATGATTTCCCATTTGAAATACACATATTATATAATTATACTAAAGTTATCTGCGTTCATTAATTTTAGTATCAAATATTTACAAATTTTCAATCTAAAGAATAACCGTATAAAGTGCTTTCAATCCAATATTTACAATTTATAAGAAAGTGCGTTTTGTGTAATTTCATAAATAAGACACCTACTGTCTCATATACTGTAAATACAGTAGTATATCTTTTTCATTCAGTAACGGACGTTAGCGGCGAATCAGATCCAAATGAAAACGATTCTTCACTATTTGCCGTCGAAGGTAAAATTATACCTCGTCGATCAACTAATCTAAGCAAAACAGATATTTTCAGTGAATAATGCTATATGTTGTTAATGAAATGTTAGTACACTGTCGTTGAACGAGGCTGTAGGAATGTTCATATTTTAGTTTATTGATCGAACTTAGAGATCATTTTAGACTACACTATGTGATCTGACTTCTACGAATACTCAATCCATTAAATTATTTGTATAAATTGCAAATCGGGTATTCTTAAATCTTAAGACTATTTTAAACGGGACATTGATATCGAACAGGACAGAATATAAGAACCAATTATTGACAGAGCCATTAGCACCGAAATTTGTGTTTTGGTGTGAAAACATACATCTTTTAGTTTATACTAATTTAGTTTAGCTTGATTGCGAAACACGCAATTTTGCTTATATTAATCACGCTCGAGTCCGCTTCCTGGGCACTACACCAGTACTGCGTCCGAAAAATGGGATTGTGAAGTTCATGAATAAAACCCGTCGAAACCTGGATTCGAACTCAGACTTAAATTAATGATGATGATGATGATAACGATGACAACAGCAATGAGTTGTTGTGGTTAACGTGTCATATATTTAATATTGAATATATTTAATATCATAAAATATATTGACAAACAAAACGAGAAGAGATAATAATAAATTCCAGTCACGTATAACACGTACAACATTTGTCTTTAGCATTTATTACTATATTATTATGCGTGTGTCTAAAATTTCTGATGGTTTGATATTAAATTTCATCATTTGGATTTTAGGATGAAAGTTTTGTAAGTCAGAGGAAGTCCGTAGGAGGACATAGAAAGGTCTATATGATTTTAGCACCGGACATGATGGATGCATTAGAAAACTTGATAAGGACAAGAAACAGTGACAGTCATTCTATGTTTTGCAGGTGTCTGTATTATTCAATTCGACCAATTATCAGTGACATCTGGTAAGCAAGCATATTGTGCATATTTCCTTATTCTAAATATCTATGTTAATTACCAAAAGTATGGTGTTGTTGAGAGGTTGTTGCTCTAGGGAGGTTAAACTAATCGTTAAATCGTACATAGGAAATTCATGCTGTTGTTGAAGTGATGTTGTTGCTCAGGAGAGGGTCGCTCTGTAGAGGTTGCACTGTACCTATTTTTGAAGAAGTAGCCAGCGTGAAATAAACATTCACAATAATATTGCTTTACAAATGGATATTTCATCAACATAACAGTTTTGAAGAAACAGAACACAGTCGAAGAATCACTTAAAGTTCAACCCGAAAGAATAAAACTAGAAATCTAGAATCTAAAATTGTGATTTTAATTACAGGAATACATTCTAGACGTACGATTTTTTTTTACTTTTTTCGAATTTTAACTATTAAATTTAACTATTGTGCTTATAGTCTTACCTACAGCAAACAGTTAAAATACAGTATGATTCTATAAAATGAAAATACATTTAAAAAGAAGGTTTTTTTTAAGTTATTTATTATCATCATTATAATTTATAGTCTTCTGTCAGGTTTACTAAAAATGGTTGGCCCCTTTAAGGAGCCGCCAGAGCTAAAATAAACATACTTTGAACGTCTTGTTCTCATGAACCAATGGATGGATCAGCACTGAACTTGGCTGGTCATGTAAAGGGAAGTAACTCAGATAGCTTTATTGACATAGGACAAAAAGTCTCAGATTTGGTATTATTGTGTGTGTGAATTGTGTTTCATGTTAAGCGGTAAATATAACAGAGACGTGTATGAATAGCTTAACCTATACAAATTGATAAAATTTAAAATATGACTCGTATTCAATGTATTTCAAAATATAACAAAGACAGGCTGTTTAATATATGTATATTATAAGGGGTTCAAAATAGTCAACTTGTATAAGGCAAAGGGCAGGAATTTACGTTTCTGTTTCGATAAATTAATAAATAAACCTTAATTTATCATTTTTTAAAATAATTATTTAATAGTTTGGGTAAAAAAGATGATTACTGCATTCCATGCGTACAAAGGTTAACGAAGCATGAATAGATCACAATATATGACTTGTATAATAGACCATTCAAATATACTACAAAACTTTCTTCATACAATTAATAATACCCGTTACCCCAGTTACCTCCATTGACGTAATACAGACCAACGTGCGTCATGCAATCGTGGAAATTCGTGTAATTCGAGAAAGACAGTGAACACGATATTTCATGTATTATACTTTAACAATAATGGATTAAAGGGTGATAATTGTTGTATGTTTAGTGTTTAAAATTGGAAAAAGTATTTTTAACTCAAATTAAATTAATGACGTCATTCAGACCAATGTGTATCACGCAATCTGGGGAATTCGTGTAACTCGAGCAAAAAAGTGAACTCAAATATCATGTATTTTATATTTAAAATGGATGGATTAAAGGGTGATAATTGTTGTATTTTTCAATGTTAGAAAGTTTACTCTTATGACGTCAAACAGACAGAGGTCGCTTCAGATACGTAAATACGAGAAAAAATGTGAGTTCGATAATTACGACGGGTTTTAACAAAAAGATTATTAAAGGCGACAAATAGTGTTTTGATCAATATTGAAAGAAGTCTTAGATATTTTCGCATAATATTAATCGAATTAAGTATAACTTAATAATTCTAAAAGTTAAAAATGCAATTCATTACTAACTGTTCATTAAATTCTTTCGTATCAACATCTAAAAGACAGTTTATGTAACAAATGTAAATATACACTTTGTTCGGACATTTGACAGTCAATGATTTACGCGAGGAAAATCTGCGAAAATGCATATACGGAACAGAACAGAATAAAGTCGTGTACATATTACCAGTCGTACAATAAAAATAACATAAATTATATATATAAACAACAAGCTTTTAGAGGTAAACCTTTATTAAATATTTGTAAAGACGGAGATACAGTTATCATAAACGAACCAATATGTAGAAACAATTGGATATATTAAATAAAAGCATTGATATTCTACGAAATTTTGGAGTCTTCATACGCTATGCTACTAAAATTCATTAAATAAATGATATGATTGACTAGAATTATAAAAAAGACTGTACCCATGAATTCAGTGAATCATTTAGAATGACTGATAAGGTATTTATAATCCAAGACAATTTACGCGTTAATACATTTAGTAACATTCTTTTCGACATTGACATATATGTAGCATAAATACCGAGTATTTTCAATTTAAGGGGCTAGAAAACCGGCCGGTTTCCGGAATTCAGGGAATTCCGGTTTTCAGAGAATGTTTTACATTGAATTATTGAGAGAGAAAATGGGACCAAAAAAATCGTTCAGTTTTCCGAATATTCCGGTATTTATGGAAGTGTGGTTTTCAGGGGTGTGGTTAAATTGTTACATGTATTCATTAATTCACCACACATAACGTTGAATAAGTGATCTATTTAACACACATGCACATATAATTGTAAGTATATAAATAGATCGCTTATTTAACGTGCGTGCGTGCGTGCAAGGGTGCGAGGGTGCGTGCGTGCGTGCGTGTGTGTTTTATGAAGATGAGCTGTTATGCTTAAGTCAAAATAAATGATTCGTCCGGTTTTGTTCATTTTATTCTAGAGCCCAAAAGGAACATTTTTAGAAACGAATAACTCGAATTTCTTGCGATCACAAGAACGTACAATACACATAATGATGAAATGTTTCATAAAAAGATCGTCGATAAATTGTCAAGATATGAGTTTTAAGGGAAAATCCCCATAGTTTTATTGTGTTTAGCCACTATTCATGTTAGAGGCTGATTCAATAAAAACAAGACCTGGTTGAACAAAGATTTAGTTAATATTCTAAATAAGTGTATTTTCAATGCAGGGCATATGTCATGCAATGTACACATTTTACATTTTACGGTCTTCGAATTCAGCGACAACAATTGGCCAAAAGCTAGACTGGAAACAGCAGTCTACCACTACACACCACATACAGTATTAGTTTCTTTAATAACGAAAGTCATGTTTTACTGGCTGTCAAAAAATCATAAAACCCACGAAATTTCTAAAACGCACACACACATGTTTATTGATAGAATTTTGGGCTGTTTTATAAAAACAAATGTGTTTGATCACATAAATCACGTGGTGGTGACAAGACATTTTATACAGTCAACCCTACGTTAATGACCAAAGTGTGAGTCGGGTTCATCAGAGGAATTTAAAGACATCCATTATGCTTACATTGATTAACTTCATCACTAGGATTTACGTCGCACCAACAGACAGGGTCATTTGGCAACTTTTTAAGCTTTATCAGTGGAGGGCGACACCAGACGTACCTAAGGATATAACCATCGGCTTTCATAAGACAGCAAGACAGCTACACCACTTGTGAAATTTTCGAATTTACCTCAGTGAGGGGCCAGTGATTACAAGTCCGAGATCCCCCGACATTATTTCACTGATACGATACCTTGCCACAAAATCGCATAAAACGTGTTTCTAAATGTTCGTGCGTACTTTGTATAAGTCAATGTTATGACATAGTATTTTCTCATTTTATTGGACTCAAAAAAGCGACAGTTTCTGTATTAATTATCTTAAAGCTGTGGAACTCCTCTGTGATTTTCTAATTAAATGAATTTCTGTGATACATTACTACACGATTTACAATGTAAATTCCATAACATTATATGATGTAGAATGCATGATGCTATGGGGAAAACTTGGTGATTGGCAAATTTTGAGTAGTATAGAATCGAACGAGAATAGGATACAAATTGCTGAATAACGTCAAACTATGTGATTTAACAGAGGCCTGAGTAGGCTATCAACCTGACATAATACATACATGAATTATTTGTACATGATGATAAGACAATATATCGACCGTTTAATCGATAGAGGAGATCAACTCCTGTTCAAAATGAATTATGATTAAATAAATATACATGTATTGATAACAAAATTAATCACTATTTTGTATTTGTACAGTCATCTTGCTCAGCATATAAATGCACGATGACTTTGTACACTCATTCATATTTGTCAAGTCAAACGAATTTTGCGTGTACCACATACATTTTTGAGACTGAATCACTCTCACATGCTTAAGTATGCAAGACACACGCAATTTAAAAAGTCTGCCAAAAAACGGTATATTTCAATTTTTCGTTCATAAATGATTTATATAGACTATGAGATATCATTATCCTTGTCACTAGCAAGCAGAAATCTCTCTCGAGGTCTTTAAAAACAATATTTCGTGAGCTTCAGGCGCTTCCGGTCCCCTTGACCCCACCAAGGCTTTGCCCTGTACCCACCTGTACTTAGCAATACATGTACTCATTGTATACTAACTAGTAAAATTGTTCCCGCTGACTCTGGTGCACTGCAACATGGAACAGGGACCAGATTAATGTAACTAGATTCTATACACTAGTAAAACCTCTGAAAACCGGACCATTTTGGATCGAGCCAAAAGTCTTGTCTGAGAATTCCGGTTTTCAAAGAATTATTGATTATAGAAAAGAAAAAAAAATAGAACTTGAAAAATCGTCTGATTTTCAGAGAATACCGATTTTCAGAGCGTCAGAGGGGTTATACTGTACAACTGTAATATAAGAGATACATGACAAATATTTTGAATTTTAAGGACTGAAGAATAAATTGACATAATCATTATTCAATCTCTTACTTCCTTGAACACATTGTTATTTATTTGAAAGCTGTTTGAAATTAGGTGAAATTTGCATTTTATAATGACAAAAGATTCTTCTCAAAGTGTAAAACATGGGATATCCACCAATCAATGCTATGGTCATTCGAAGTTGCATATAATCAACAGCACATTTGCAATTTTAAAGTAAGACACAGATAAAATAACATCATTTTCATTACACAGTCTTTAAGCTATGTTTGGAGTACTTTCAATTATTTTGTCACTAATTTATATGTCTCTGGAGGATACAGTTATTGGCAATTTATAATGATACATTCAGTGTATAAACATCACATCCTTTTATAAACAGTTGAACACTCATTTTATGCTCATTTTTCATTTGTAATATGAATACATGTATTATTCTGTGATTCAAGAAAAAAAATATTGCAGCCATCAGCATATGTGTGCATACTGTTAACATTGAATTTCACATACATAGATTTAACTTTTTTATAATAATTATGAACATGCAACTATAAATATAACAACATCTGTGTCTGGACATTCGTTTGATATTCACTCATATATTGTCATTTGTCTTGTACCAGAATAAATTTATCTTTAAAAGGAATGATTTTTTTTTGTCATTAATATTTAAAATTTACATAAAGTCCTTTGCTTCTAAGCACCATTATTACCTATGGTTTGATCAATAGAACCATTACATTAAGGATCAAATTCCAAGGATGTATATTATGGATTTTCTGATGCTTGTCCAGTACTATGTTGACTCACTAGTGAACAAATAGGCTGCTCACTGAGAAATAACTGGGCCAGTATTTATGAACAGAACATTTTTTGTATACAATTAACAAAGCCAATTACTCATACAAGTACATACAACATACCGTAATAATCAAACATATATGATAAAATCAATTCTACCTATTGTCAGGAACAGCAAATGCAAATAAAAAAAAACGGCATCCTTCTGACTGGAGCTTAGTTTGTACTATGCCAACAAAATCATGTAGTGAAAATTTCCAAGATTAAAATTATCCACTCAATGACAAATATTTATTTGATATTAAATACAACTGCGAATAATTTAGTATACATCAGAATAATTCACCAAACTTGTGAATGAAAATTATTTTCCATGAAATGTTCATAGTTTTAGCTAATAAACAATGTTCACCTGTGTAAAGGACAAATTTATTTTGATGAATTTTCTTGCTTGAATTCTAGTTTTATAATTAATTGATCTGATGTAATACAGACAGCCTTTTAAAGCCTCAGAAATTATTTCAGAATGAAAAATCACAAAAGCCTCTTAGTTGCCATTATTCCTTAAATTAATGCTCCAGCATTGCTGAAATTAGTGTTTACTCCAAATAAAGGGAGGCTAATCCTATAGAATTGATTTACCATATTTTTCAATGGTAAGAGAGCAGTGTAGAACAAAACACTTTATTAGGCAGTGATCTTGGAGAATTGACATTTAGGTCATTACTTTAGCTTAAATGTTCTTACAAATTCAACTGTTGATTTGCTTCTGCATCTCAACATACTAAATTGTTCATGTATGTTGGAATTACAAATTAAATGGTGACAAGTAATGACATTTTGGGGCCATATTGGGGTCACTAGGTGAAAATCAGTCATTGTCATTTTCTAATAGTACAACATGTCCTGAATCCAAATCTTAAGTTTCATCTGTGAAATCACATTTTTAGAGGAAATAACTCAATTTTAGTGAAATGAATATGTTTAAGAATAAAACACAAAACTGGGATTTGATTTAATTTATTACAACATAAAAAAGTTCACTCACAATCAAGTTAATTATTAAACATTTTGAACAACCAAATATCCATGAAAACAGAATATACATCAAACAATATAAAGATACATACATATTTAATAGTTGACAATAAATTAAAAAAACAGAATACATAAGAAGAACAATTCTATAGGAATAAATCAAACAACAAATAACGATATTAAAACTAAAAATCCCCTAAATGCATTCAATACCTAACAAAAAACAACAGCAAAAAATATTATTTTATTTTTAAGTAATGTAAACTATAACCTACAAAGTTTGACTCCAAATTTAAACATTTTTGATAACAATCACTGAATGCTATTTAAATAACTATAATGACCTTCATTTATATATATATATATATATATATATATATATAGAGAGAGAGAGAGGGAGAGAGAGAGAGAGAGAGAGAGAGAGAGAGAGTTTTGGTAAAAGTTAAAAGAATGAAATTAAAAAAAGTAACTATAAATGTGGTTGCTATAGAAACAAATTTATAACACATTTCCTGCTTATCAACAGGAAACGACAGCCATAAAACAGATCAGATTAATATCTAAAACATAAAGATATCATTCATCCATTCAACTCACAGGACAAAATTATTCAGTCTTCAAAGGACAAACATGTCAACAGAATATCTGTGAAAGCAGTTACAACCCAAACCACTTCAATTTTACATATCAGTTCTATTCTGAAACACTGGTGTCACGCTTAACTTTGTATTCACACTTAGGTTTTGCTTCTGTAGGCTTAGCACATGGTGATGTGTTCATACATAGAGGAGACACTTCCTCATATAGATGTCTATCTAAATCAAGTCTTCGTAAAAAGAATTTCATTAGGAAACCCAACTATAGTCTTTCCAGGTCTTAGGAGATTGATCTGTTTTTCTTCTGATGTAGCATATTCCTTCACAATCACTGTCCCAGGAGACATAAGTGACATTCTGAAATAATGCAAAATTAATACATTAAATCATTCATGCCAGAAAGAACAATCCTGCATATAAAACACAACTCTCCTAAGACTAATGTACAACGAAGCTAGTGTGTGCAGGTCAAGTACTACACAAGTTTGACATATAACTGGAATGTTTACCTGTCTTTGTTGGTGTTGGTGTTTGACATGGCCAAAAACAAATTTTCTGTTGCATTTTGGGCAGAGTTTTACCAAACCAAATTTCCTGGATGTTTATTTAGGCTTATAACCATTGCTAAACATGTTCTTTATATCCACTAGCCTCTGCCTAGCTACCCAATTTGAATGTAATAATTCATTGATGTAAGACAATAGTTGTCACAGAGAACATCTTGATGTAGAATGATAGTTGTCACATATGCCTCTACTTAGTATTGTCAGTAACTGACAACCTACTGATCTGTACACTGATGCTATAACTTACTGAGCAAACCCGACTTGCTGTGTAACTTTGTATACAACATATGCACATACCTGAAATGATGGTATTTCTGCAAACTTGGTAATGGTTTGAAGATGTATTTTAGGTATGTAATCCAGTCATAGAAGACCACATGATGTCTTGGATCATCAATAAGCTGTGGGATGTTGTACCCACTCTTGGAAGGCTGTCTCACTGTCTCAGCAATTTCCTCAATTGTCTTGACTGTTGAGTGATGCCATCATACTTAAAAACAAGTGTGTCACTAATTGCTTTAATCTCAATACAAACAGTCATAAGTGTGTACATGTGAGTCAATAGAAACAGAGATAATACTCTACATACACATTCCAAAGGAAACTTTGTGTGCACCTGTGTTAATAATCATTAAATATATCTGTAGCTGAACTTTAGCAGGGAACACGTAAAAGTGAGCTAATTATCAAGTTTTTACTATCACTGAGTGTTCAATTTTGTGCCTTATCACATATCATCAGTCATCAGTACATTTCATTCCCAAGACAGACCAATGGCATTTATATTAATTACCTTCCATAATCGGAAGTGTCAATCAGGATTAAATTTCATGTAGCCAGTCTCCATCATCACAAGTTCCAAACTTTTGTGGAAGTCCATAGCAAAAAGTCACATACCATAACTGAAAATAAAAGTTATTACCATGAACATGCATGTTATTATAAAGATGTATGTGATACTGCGCACACTCATTTACATTTACATTTTTTTCAAACCCAGCCCATTCCTATAAACTTAAGCCGTATAGCAGAATTGGCTTTCATTTCTTTAAGACATCCATAGGCGTAACATATACATGTATTGGACAAAAGAGGCAAAAATGATGGACAAGTTTTGAAATCTCTTTTTTTCTTACTGACATATATTTTTTAATTTTATCACACACATGGTAATTTTACAATCTACTACAGCGTAAGTATAAAGGTAACTGAGTATGTAATTATCCAATTATTGCATTAATCTCGTTTTGACCCATACAGCTGTCCATATGTAGGGCCACATTTTTCTTTGCATATCCTAAGTTCAGAAAATGGTGGTGGAGCATTGAAATCATGTCATTTGCTCCATTACCAACCACACCACCAAACTGTCCACAAATAAAGTAAAAAATCTATGATCCTACAAACATATAAAAATAGAATACAATTAACTGTTTCTCTTTTGACTGAAGAATTGTATAACAGCAGTCATTCATCAATAATGTTGTGTTGATATTAAGTAAGTAAATCTTTACAAAGGTAACTTATGAAGGGTGAGATCTCTTGTTTTTGGCATTTCTTAGTGTCTCCCTTTCGTTTTTATATACATCATTAAGATTTCAATTCACCAAAAGGTTAATATTTCAAATACATGTAATGGCCCTAAAGTAAATAATAATAGCTATAAGTGTGAGCAAATATAACTTAATGACACATGACACATGGTTGGATATTGGACAACTGAAAGTTAGAACTAAATTCACCAACTAACATGAACCAATTATTATTTCCTTACCTGATTATTCAAAGCAAGTACCAAAACAACCACATTTTCGAGTTGCCTTGAAGTAATGTGCCCCAACTTCTTGTGCATAATGAGGATAATAGATCTGCTGGATGTAATCAAAGCTGTAATGTATTACAGCTTCACTAGCATATGGAGCCTGACCTGAAAAGATAAAATTAAATATTGCAATTAATACATATTGACAAATTACGCATTTCCCTTAGCATGATTTTTGGAATGAAATAATAAATGAACAGTCATTATTTAATATATATCATGTTATAATTAAACTACTTAAAAATTTCAATTATGAATATTTACCTGCAAAAAACATTTTTTTGATCTCAGTACCTCTTGATTGTTTCTCTATCAGCAGAGATAAAAATTCATCTTAGGAAAAATCACACTGATGTCTGTAGTGTTCTCTCTGACACTTTACAATTGCAATGAGCCATTTTTTAAAAAAAATTTCTTCTTCACACAGATTACCACTATTCTTAACAGTATGTACATGTTTCTGACATTTAGGACATAAATCTGTAGAAGGTTTCATTACTACAAGATATGGACAATACTACAACAACAGTTTTTTTAACTCAGACTGGCACACACATTCCAGTATCTGTTTGCCATGGCAACTGTATTAAATTCTGCCTGAAAGTCTGCTTTGTTTAAATCTGACAGTAGGAGGATGAATTTTTCATTCCTAAATCTGGACATCCTACAAGACAATGGCAGACCATTCTATTGTCCATACATGACACAGAATTGTTTGATGACAGAAACATCATTTAATATAGGAGCATGTTTAGGTGCCCACCCAACATTGTTGTGGACTCATGGATTTAAACCATTCACTTCCAATCACTTGGAAATCTGTTTTACATTTTTTTATGACACACCATGTGTAAAAGCAAAAGTTTCATGACAAATACGAGTCCCATGAAAATACTAACTACATTGGTTTTGTCCAGAAGGTATTATTCTATTGTTGAGTGTTATAACTGTCATTTTGATGATGATATTGGAATTTCATAATTAAATCAATTTCATGTGATCTTCGTCAACAATTCCATCCCACACCACAACATCACAACATTGTTTACTATCATGCAAGCTTTTACACTGGCAGCATTTTGATTTGAAGTCAATTTCTTCAAGTTTTCACTATGCTGGGACACATTGCATTCATACAACACAAAGGGATTGATTCCAATATGATTACAATCTGACTCATCACATTCTGAGTTAAAATCAATCTTAGGACTGGCAACGTTGGCAAAAAACAGTGTCAACACATTCAAGTTAACTTGCAAAATTTGAATCAAGCAGTTCATACCGAATTGTACTTGCGGACGATGTTTGGCTCATTTGCTAAATAAAAGGTTGTTCATCATCCGTAATTCACAAAAAATACGAAAAACACAATGATAAACAATAAGATTAGGCAACTGTCAGACAACTGTCAGATGAGAAATGTCATCGTCGCTAAAAATCACTTCCGGTTTCACTTTTAGATCAAGTGTGATGGATAATAAACGATTGTAAGCTAACCACACAATGACATAATTTATCAGCATGATAGACATAACAAGAGAACATAATGTAACAAACCTGAGTCAGAAAATCCCTCAGATCCGACGAGTTTCTTATAAAATATCGAACTTAAGCAGCCGGTTGATTCAACTTCCGTTCCGCTTTCATGAACACGGATGTGTATTCCCCGGCGCTAGCCCTGTGGTTTAATTTTTTTTTATTTCTCAATCGATTTTTATAAATTATACATCACATTAAAGGCAAAGCTCTCAGCTTTCAGAAAATGTAAAATACTTGATATATCTTGTATGAAAATATATTTTTGAACCATGTGAAGTTCTATGATAAATACTATAGCTATTAATGCAAACGTATCACTCCATGTTAAGCTCGTTCCTCTACTTCCGATATAAGTACAGTAAAACTTGTGAACAAAGTTAACCATTGGGAAAGACAAAATGTAGATTTTATGGACAGATGGCCTTTATTCGGAGGTCAGTTTGTTCTAAATACCAGGGAAGATTTTTCGAAGAACGGCCTTTATTCACATGGTGGTCTTTATTCGAAGGTGGCCACAAACACAGGTTTGACAGTACATTTACTTTTTCTGTTAACGTCATCGACCCGACTATTCATTGGTCTCATACAAGTTTTATCATACACATTTCAATAAACAGCTGATCATTGGTATTTTGCTCATGTCTTGTGAAAAATGTTTACAGGTAATGTTTATTGTGTAAGAAAATGTTAGCCTATCGTTATCACTTTTCACGCTTTAATATCTCACTGCTTGATAAGAAAGTAAAATTATTTGAATATTAGGGACTGATTATAATTATTTTTTTAAGAGTGCTTATTAAATAGTAAATTCACAGATTCAGAAACATTTTTGTACCAGTGTACGTTGTGTCCTTATGTCTATCAATCGAACCATCAATATATAATTGTGAATAAGGGACAAGATTTTACATAGATTGCACTTAATTAGGAGATACAGAGTTGTTTGATTTATTTGCGCTGCCATTCACTAAAAGTCATATTGGGCCCCGTGGTCGTGTGGTTTTGGTCTCTGACTAATAATCACAAACTCCTGACCGCTGTGAGTTTGGATTCCACCCGTAACCAGACAAAATTCACATGTGAGGAAAATGTCCAGCAGGAAGGTCGGTTTTGTTCTGGTGTGTGCCTTATGTCTTCCTGGAAAATCGTTACGCAACTCTGGCTACTGGTGTGATGTTAAACTACAGTGAAAAATAATAATTTATTGAATTTAATTTGGTGAAATATTTCACAGCAATGTTTCCTTGGCATGGTTTTTTCGTAATAAAATACTAACGCAATATCATAAAAAAGAGTTTGGGCAGCTAAGTCACATGCTAACTCTTGTAAACGACTATACATATATATTAATTATTTAAAGGGAGGTGACTCAAGTAGCCTTATAGTATGTCTATAAGGCTACTTGAGTTATCTCTCTTTACATAAATTACACAAAAATTCTCATATTTGTACTATTGTGTGTGTGAATGGTGTGTAATGCTAGACGGTAAATAAAATATCATAGAGACTTGTAATATCAATATTTTTAAACATGGCATTTCGAGGGCGGCTTTAGGGGGAAGGAGGTTGAACCGGCGGGCATTAGTAAACGACGTCAGTTATGTACTGATTGTGTCCATATTCTACATAAACATGCATTTACTATAGATTTTACGCCCCCTTGAACTGAAATCCAGTATCCGCACATGTATTCATTCAATGTATTTCAAAATATCATAACACAGACAGAATGTTTAATATACGGAATACAAAATAGTCAACTTTTTCGAGATAAGGGGCAAGAATTTATGTTTCAATTTCGATAAATGAAGAAAAAATCTAAGTTGATCAATTTCTTGTAAAAATAAGTATTTAATAGTAAGGGTAAATAAGATATTTACTGCTTTTCATGACAAGGGGCGGTAATCGATGAACAATTCATGATTTAACTTGTATAATAGGCCATTCAAATACACTACAAAGCTTCCTTTGTACAGTTAATAATACACGTTACCTCAATTACATCCATTGACGTCATACAGACCATTGTGTGTCATGCAATCATGGAAATTGGTGTAACACGTGAATGAAAGTGAACTTGAATATAATGTCATATGCTTTAACAATGGATAGATTAAAGGGTGATAACTGATGTATTGTTCAATGTTTTAAAATAGAAAAATATTTTAACTCAAATTATCTCACTGACGTCATACATACCAACGTGCGTCACGAAATCATTTAAATCCCGAGCAAAAAAGTGAGTTTGTTTGTTGCAACTGATATATTAACAATAAATAGATTAAAGGGTGATAATAGATGTTTCGTTCATTGTTCGATGTCATTGTATTGAAAAATAATTGCTACTCAAATTAACTCTTATGACGTCAAACGGACAAAGTTTGTCATTTAGTCGTTGTAAGAACGTAAATACGAGAAAAAAGTTGAGTTCGATAATTACATCTGATTTTAACAAAAGATAGATTATTAAAGGCGACAATATGGATATTTGATAGTCAATGATATACACGTGTAAAAAGAGACAGAAAATAAAGTTCCCAATGCGGGGCTCGGACCCACGAGCTTCCGCTTGTAAGTCAGCTGCTATACCAATTGAGCTTATCGGGCTGAGGGGCATACAAAATACTATAAACACACGTATTATATATATATAATATGTGTGTTTATCATATACATGTGTATATATATATATATATGTAATTTATTTTATTTCATTATCCAGTACATATAAAATATATAAGGATATAAATTAATCTAGCGAACAATGCATACTACACAAAATACGTATAAATAAGGACATACAGTGGAGATGGTCATACCGTCAGATTTTATTTAAAGGCTTTAGAACAACATTATACAGATAAGTGAACCAGAAAAATGAAAGAAAAAATAATATGACAAGCAACGTTACAAAACTAATTGATATATACGATTGTATCTCTTACAGAAAAGGCTTTTTGAATAAAGGTACCCATTTTTTTAATAATCTGTTTGTTATCTGAGATTATTCAATGAATCATTTAGAGTGACTGATAAAGTGTTTATAATTCAAGACAATTCATTCGTTAATACATTATGTATCATTCCTTTTGTTCACACTTTCTTTGCTAGATGATGAACTTAGTTCAAATCAAAAGTATTAATACAGTGCAACCTATCCAGAGCGGCCCTATCTTGAGCAACAACCTCCCTTTAGCAGCATGTTTTTTCCCGTTGTACAATTTAACTATTGATTTAATCTATCCAGAGGAACAACCTCACAACAACAACAACAACAACATAATTATGCTTCTCCCAAAGGATGTTGCTTATGTAAGGTTTCACGGTACTATGTTCTGTACTGTGCTGGGTATTCATGAAGAATCTTTAGTATTACCTTAAGACTTTTTTATCCTTTACATATTTTCCATAACCAAGATCTTTAAAACAAAATCTACAGCATAATTTAAGGACTTCCTTAGATAATGACATTCTTTATTTTAAGTAAAACTTCAATTTAACCTATTCTTACGACATGTTCTGAGACAGAATCGAAATTTCCGTGATCTAAAAATAGATTGATAGTCGAATTCGCATGCTTATACATGTATGGTGGCATATTTCTGCACACAGTTAGCCAGTTAATTTTCGTGATAAAATTTTCAAGTTTCCGTGATAAAATGTTTTATTTTCATGCAAATATTTATCGTCTACTTAAAATAGATGAACGTTTACTATCTGGTGAAGAAATCTTATCATGAAAAGTTATTGAATTTTCGCGAAAATATTATTGTTTTTTTTTAGGAAAAGCTGGTAGATTTTCGCAAAAATATTCTTATTATCTTATGCGGTAATATGCCACCATACTTATGTAAACAAATCGTTGTCAAAATGATTGTCGCAAAGAAATTTTCTACCAATGACTCGCAGGTTCTGGTCGAACTTATGAGTAAACAGTACCAATATGATATAAACATGACTAATTATGCTTATACAAAGCGTACATTCGCAAAAGTGAATTTTTACTGTATTTAACAATTGGAAACTCGTCCCATACTTATCAAAATACTATATGACCGGCTCTAAAAGCGTGCATGTGAATCAATATCATTTAAATTATATTATCCTACATAATTACTATGAGTATTTACTAGAGTATTTATAGACATTTTACATTGTGCACTCATTCTAGAATATTAAGAAGCCGTCCATTTACAGGAATATAAAGCATCTAGAGGTACAGTAGAACCTTTCTAATCCGTGCCTGTTCGGACTGACAAAAATGTTCGGATTAGAGAGGTTTTCGGAATACGAACGGTAAAGATTACAGAGTGTTTAGTACTAAATACGTACTTAAAAATCGGACCCAGTGGACATGTTCGGTTTAGAGAGGATTCCGGATTGGAAGGGTTCGGAAAGGAGAGGTTCGACTGCATTCGTAAAAAAAAGCTAAGGACTTTAATGCCCAAGCCGTGTTCTCACGTGATAAGACGAATTGTACTAGAGTAGGGACGACCATGTGCAGGGAGATATAACCTGATTATAAGCATCGCCTTATATCACGGGTAATGGAGATTGTTTAATACACATGCAGGCATACTGTACATAAGAATTATGCATTTAATGTCTAAATGAATTCTAACCAGATACTGAACTAACAAAATGTTTCAGCTAAGTGTTTGAAATGCTACTAGAAAAATATGAAACTTTTTTAACACCGGATATTCTTCAAATGCAATATATTGTGTAATTATTCAAAAGAACTATATGCAACTATATCATAAGAAGTTGTATTGAAATATTTGCAGAAGGTTGCCCATGAAGTATGCAGCTGTAAGTGGTAACTGAGGCTGTTAAGGGAGTAATAGGAAAAATTGTGGTGAATATGACTGGAGTAGACTTGCTATACATGAGCTTTAATTACCCTTATCAACTAGTAAACAGTGAATCACCAACAGTGAATCACCATTTTCTTTGTTTACAATTCAATTAGTCATCTATGCATTCCAGTAGGATTCATTCAATATAATCAACAAATAGCTGTTGAAAACTGTTGATGACTGTAAACGTAATTTTGTATGCATAATTTATTTTTAATATTGGAAAAGCACTGTGCATATGCAATCATTTTTAATGCATGCCATGTCATTTACCATTTAAGTCATCCTTGCAGGGATGAAAATTAAGATCCCAAGGAAACATCTGAGCCTGATAGTGAAACTAACAATTAAGAACATTGTACAACATGCAGAGAAAATTATTTCTTGTATTGCTATTGGCAGTTGTAGATACAGTGTGCATATATGTGATTATAAGAAATGCACTGATAAACCAATAGTAAAGAAAAGTTCATTGAATATAGTTATAAGCACAAATATTGTTGATGTGCCTGAAACAGACTCTAACATCACCCTCTTTTCATTTACCACAGTATGCATCCAACATCTCACGGGAGTATGAAAACATTATCATCTACTCACACTATTTGTGACTGTGAGGATCATCGACTATATAAAAAAGAAAATAAGAAAACTGGACTTACAGATTAAATTGTTAGAAAAGAAATTACAGCAACCATGAGAATATTACCAGTGTTGGATTTTTATGAAAAAAAATGATTGATTTCATGTTAACACATGCACTCACGCAGGCGCGCACGTACATATGTCAACACAACTTTGCATTTTCAAACTAAAATTAACATCACTTTTGGTGTATTTCAAATTTGTTTGCTAATGTGTTTTGCTGAATATTTGTATTGGGTTAGGTGTTAAAATTAAAGAAAGAAATTTAAGTCTTTGTAGGACAAAAGGATATTATTATACGTTTTAACGTATTTTGTGTTTGGAAAATGCAAGAATGTGTGATGTTTAGAATGAAATGTTAAATACTAATTAAGTAAAAAATACTGGATTGTAAAACGATGTAGTGCTATTTTAAACAAGGAACGTGTATTATTTTATGTATATAGTGCATGTGTTATGCAATGTGCACATTTTACTCGGACGTCGCCGCAAACACAAGTTTGACGGTATGTTGCGTATGCGCTTTGTCCGCAGCGTTTAGACTGTGTCCTCATAATGAAACGGGATATAAGGAGTGTTTATTTAATTTCAATTTGTACTACCATTCTTTCCTGCTACGGTAGGGTAATCTAAAATATAAATACTTGCTCAGACAGACAGACAGACAGGTCCATTAAAATTTTGCTAAGATCTTGTGTTTCGTTACACAATATGCTCTGGTCAGTATCTATTCACAAAGGAATTGCTTAATGTAATGCCTTGTCAAAGTATTGTAATACATTCAATACACAAGTCACAATGCAGCAGAGGCATCTATAATGACATTTAGCCAATCGCCTTTTTAGAGTATTTACTAGCTCCTCCCCACTGATATGGTAGAATTTAATCTACATTCAATATTCATGGTTTGGATACGTAAGGTTTGGATACTTAGAATCTGTCCTCAATTCCGGAAACGCAAAATACCTCGAATTTCTGCGGATTGGTATCATTGCTACTCATATGCATGTTTTAAAGTAAACGAAATCAGTTTCAGAAAACGTCAATTTTGGAGTTTGAGCGTGAGGAATGAAAGAAAAAATATTTTTCCTTTGTTATTATCGTCGGTCCCGATTTGTAACAATACCAGTATCAATCACGAGGTTCTCGTGAAATATAGTGTTCAAATAATTAAGCTTTAAGTATGGCTGACCGATAGACGTTATTAAAAATATAACGTATTGCTTATAAAACTTTGCAAAATGAAAAATATTTGCTAAAATTAATATTTGAGATATTGTCTCAATGTTGAATACAACCAAGTACATTTGTTACTTAGCCTTCCTATGTTTACATTAAGTCTTACATAAGTTTGTGTGAGAACAGAAACCCTTAGTTAATAACGCTATGATAGCCAGGGGCGGATGCAGAATTTTGGCTAGGGGGAGTTAAGTCCAGATGTATGTAGAATATGGACACAATCAACACATAACTGAATTTTTACTTATGCTTGCCAGACTTTAAAAGATATTAATATAGCATCATGTGTCAATCTGAAAATTCACAACTCAAAATATGTTTCTATTGTAAATACATTAAGCTTGATAGGTATGATGCATACTTCACACAGTTAATAACTATTGACATTGTAGTCTTCAAGCCTTATTCAATGTATTTCTGCACCTGAATGTCATGATATTTTGGCAAGTGAAATCAATGTTTATGTTGTAAATTTGGCATTATTGGCTATGATACATTAATAAATTGCATTATACTGATTGTATTGATTATAGTCAATTATGATTTAATAGAGAATGTGCAACAAAAACATAATTATTCTACGCCAAACTCAATGTGTATAGAATTGATAACAGTGATTTTGATCGGATGAATTTGGTCAATGCTCATCCTCAATATAAATCTTGTTTACACAGTTGTAAATATGAATATGATAAATTTCAAACCAGTAAACCTCAAACTGCCCGATTTAAAAATGCTAAGTTGTATTAGAATATGTAAATGTTAAATATGCTAATATTAAACAAACAAATATGCAGTTGGGTGAATTTGAGCAATATTTTAAGTGTGTTAACATTCCTGGTGACCCATATCTTACTCCTGATAGTATTTTGTATTTTATTGTAAGATATGAAAGGCACGAATTTAATATTAGAATTAAATATGTTCGATGAATTGAATGTTCCATTTGAAGATTATGAGTTAATTAAAGCTTTAACACAGCTGAATACAAATAGATCTGGTGGTCCAGGTATATTTTTAAAGAAAGTTTTATACACGGTGTAGATACTTGTATAATTCACACTTTTCATAAATTGTATATTCATTAGGTTAGCCTTGTTCTGTTTTTAGATATATCAGTGCCTCATGAAATAATAATTTTCTCGAAATTATCAAATATATTACATACTATAGATTGTGTTAGCATTATATATTTCTAAATATTGATATTACATCCGTTCAGTAATTTTCATAGCATGTATTAATGGATTTTATATTATATATAAAGTGTTTATGTTCATATGCTATGCACTGAACATATCGACATGTCAATTATTGTACATATGTTTCTGCATGGGTCTATGACTTTTCGATTTTGGTACAAATAAACTTATTCAGGACTCGAACTTGTTAATTAAACACCAGTACAGAGACTTGCTAAGTAAATGGTGGGCAGATATTTTTACAAGAAATAAAGCAAAGTATGTCCACTAATATAGAAACTCAATAAACATACATATATTTTATTTTTTCAACCTAGTACATGCATGATTCTAGTAGCATATTAAATAGAAGAAGCTCAATTTCCTGAATTAAATTATTACATTAATATATATAAAGAAACTGTTTGTCTTTTGAGTGTAGAGTCCATGCATGGTTTTTAAAAGGTAAATTTATTTAGGACTGTTATCCCCATAAAATGATAACAAAAATGATCCAATCATCTAAGGTTTGCCAATTTGTTTAAATTTTAGATTTTTCCCAATATTCCATATATGTCCAAATTGATACATCTAGAGTTCGCAGAACTGGCAATCTTGAACAATACAAATGTTGATAAAACGATAACGTAGTCATATTGTCATGAAATTAGTGCATTATCGGTGTTACGACAGTTTTCCATTAAGATCCTACATAAGGTATATAAACTTTCATTGTGGAAAACTGTATATTACGACCGTTTTCCATTAATGAGACAATAAATACAGGGATATAACGCGTTGCAAATACCTTGTTCAAGTAAACCAAAGTGAGAAGCTGGTGCTAATATTGTGTGTACCTATAGTTCACCTATAATAATTGTCAAAAATGCATCAGCCTTCGCATCATATTTCATCTAAGTATCTTCTCTTAATACTCTTACTTTAAAGTCTCAGATTCCATACAGTAATACATTATACTTACAGATCAACCATACGTAGTGTTTCTGGAAAAGATCTGATCAAATATGGGATACGATACGATCATGATAGCGTTCATTCGAACAAATCAAATAAAACTAAAATAATATTACAACAACCTAACGACTGTTATCGCAGTAAATGGATCCGTAAGATGTTACATGTATTTATAGATACAGATGAAAGGATTCTATTTTCCACCACTTATGCATTAACTAGTCATTAGCAAGATTATACAAGATTGTTGTCAGATGTAACTGTTTAAAAATCTTAATATGTTGTGTGTGTACATGTATTCACAAAATGATATCAGTGTCAGACAGTACTAAGCAGTATTAAACACTAGAAGGTTTGCACATCTATATCCAGTACTAAGTGTAAATCATTCATTTAATTGAGTACACATGTACATGTTCATTGGCGTTAATGATTCTTCATAAACGTCCTTATGAGTGACTTTATTCTTCGGAAATGAAAACACACAGTCAAATGTGTTTATTTCGCGAACATGATTTAGTTGAAACACGTCCTACTTCATGAATCAATTCTATGGATACCTTAACTTGATGACAAAATATTTTTTCTTGATTCTCAATCAATATCTTAAATGACTTAAATATTTGAAAATGTGATCAATTCAAGTCTTCAAAAGTATAAGATCGATAATTTCCAAACCCTAAAAAAAATAAAATATGTGAAGTTAGCTTATGTGAGGGGACTTGCAATCGTGAAAGTTAAGTGCAGTGTCCAAGAAAATCCACCTACTTCATCAAATTTATCCTAAAATAATCCAATATATGTTGGTATATATTCCATTTTCAGTATTTCCAGCACAAACATTTTATTTCATATTCACCAAATGATGAGCACTAACTAAGCTCAAACACTTTACACCGTCACTCGACACAAGCGCTTAATATTAAGCACAAACACTATAAACTCTTTATACTAATCACACTAACAAATAAAAACATTTTTGGAAAACTACACTTTCCGCTCGAAAATTCATGGAAACACATAAGACCACAAGACCACCTGGTATGCTTGTTTGCCCTGAAATTCAATGGTAAATTAGTTAACTAAGGAAGAAAGTACAAACCACAAGTAATTAAGTACTGGCAACTATGTTCAAATCACAGGTAGTTAAGGATTGATAGCTATGAACAAGGCACAAATAATTAAGTACGGGCAATTAAGTACAAAACGCATGTATGGGTATTAGGCACAAATAATAAGTAATCAACTACTGGCAATTAAATACATAGCATAATTAATCAAGTACTGATTGTTACGTACAAATCTCAAATAATTAAGTACTGGCAATTAAGTACAAAATACACATAATTAAATACTAGTGATTAGGTAGAAAGCAGCTGTACATACAAACTAGTATTAGCAATTAAGCCAAAATAGCTATATGTCAGTAATTAGTCGTTGATAACAATTACATTTTAGTAAACGAGCGATTTGGGGTAAAATGTGTATCGAAAAAATTGTTCATGTTAACCATTTTCAATCGTTTATATATTATTTTTTATCACAGTAAGTAAGTAAGTCTACTTACGTACAATAGCATATAAGAAAGAAAAAATCTCCTGTCCACACAAAGAGTTATCCAAACTGCAAGGCAGTAAAATGTCTGCTATCACTACAGTTGATTTATTAAATCTGAAAATAATATCCAGTCAGTATATAATTCAATTACAAGCAACTGGGTGCAAGTACTAAAAAGACTTGTGTGTAATGACTAAAAATACCCGTATTTATCATGATTTTATCGTGGATAACGATTATGCAATTGTTTTCAAAATTCTAATTATTCATTCAAGCGCAAAAACGCTTTTCTGACGTAGCACGTGCGCAGCAACAGATTTCCCCTACAGGTTTCATGACAAGCTATCATAAGCAACTCAGCACAAGTGGAAAAAATCAAATTAATGTATATCAACCAATACAACTTATGTTACCACGTCTTTCTGACAATCAGAGAAAAAAGGCTATCTGAATGCACCGAGCAGCATCAAAGTTGTACGCCAGTTTATTCTGACAGATTATTCTTGCGAATCATTACAATATTAATATCGTGCGAAAACCGGACGTTTTAAGTTCCTATTATTATATTAGGCATATGCCTTATTATGTTGTACTCTGAGATATCACGACTCATATTAGAGATATCGGGAGTGTTAGAGTTTTGTTGCTTACATCTATTACTCATACATTTGTTCAAACTCGCATTTAAACCACGTCAATAACAAATAGAGTCAAGTGCTCAAGTCTCAACCTGGCATAAGCTTCGACGTCTAGCTGCTGAAACATAACCAGTTATTACGAACATTTTTATCAAATTAATAATAAATGTTTACATTTGCAATTAGAAAGTTGTCGCTAAAAACCTGAAAAATGGCGACAAACAATTCTGTGTATATGTACGTGTAAACTGAAAACAGTGAGTGAAACTATTAAAATAACACAGCGTATGTGAATATCTGTCTGAATTTAGCCAATACGTGAGGGGCATTTGTAATTTTATTCTACTTCGAGTAAATCTCGTTTTAAACGAGACATGTGCGTGTCAAAAACATGTTCGTTCCATCCAAAGTTGTGTATCATCCTATCGTGAATTACATTTGACCGGCTGATAATAATCAGTTAGACATACAAGGACTAGTTTATGCCAATTTTATCATATCTTGGAGAGAATTATTATGCAACATAAAACCAAAATAACTGTATACCCTATCATTAACACATCAATTAATGACGACGAAACAATCGCAACATCATTTTAACATTAAAAAGTTAAGATGTATACGGAGTATTTATGAAACATGTGTGAAAGTTTTTTTTACCGATGATAAGACATAGAATCGTAATTTGACTTATTTCCATGGTGTATGAATATATTTATACATGTTACAGTCGGTTTATTCTTATTCGATTAAGTATAATTATATAAGTATCAACATAATATGTTTTTCAGTAATGCTCCCAAGCAAAACAAAATCTACAAAATTGTGTATAAGCTAGATTTCTACGTCATTATTAAACAGAAAAGTTCCCGGTGTCCGTAATCTAGACCGACCATAGTTTCTTCTGCCGACGATATAATTTATTTCGATCTTGGTCAATTTTTCTCCAGCTGGTATATTTATTTCATATGATTTATGTATTAAAATTGAAAATATGTATTTGGAATAAGTTCCTTCGCTCCTATACTTTAGAGATGTTTTTTTCTTGGCTTAAACATCCACGTATTATATTATTTTAGTTATTTTTCAACATATATTTTGACTCGGTATGTGTCGCATGTCTGCATTATAAAACCCTACTCTCTGTTTTCTATCAATGAAATTCCACAATTTCAACCATATTTGCAATCGCCACATGTTTCTCGAGATATTTGTGATTATACAACTTCTCCCAACCCAACATTTCATGATACAGTATAACACTACATATGACGACCTCTGTCCAGACCTATTGTTTTGTCTCTTTTGTTAAAATAATCTAATGTGTTCAAATAGATTACTAACCTTAAATGATGATTTTCCTGTATTCATTTTGCATTTCTCCCCTAATTTTAATTGCTTTTCAATATTAAAATAACAACTCAACAAAATATGGTATTAAAATCGTCTGCTTTCTAAATAACTGTCGGTCAATGTTTGGTAACAAGTACGCACAAGGCTGCTTTTGTTATCTTCATTATGTTAGTCAAGTACTTCACATCGTGCATGTAAGAACAACGCGTATTTCTTTGATTATTTTCATGGACTTGCATTTTTCTATTGTCAACCAGATTCAACGGGTACCAGTTTAGGTAATGTATGTGATGGGTAACGAACGACAACTCTGGGTAGAGACTGATCATGACTGGAAGTCAGGTTTCGTTTTAATGATATAACTTGTAGTTAAATTCCCGCAAATTCAGGATATTCGTCATATTAGGCGGTTTGATTTGATCAAGTAAGTGCTTATTGTTTAAATGCATGTATATATAAATGATTTCATTGTGCACAAGTGTATTATTTTGACGTAAAAATTTCGGGTAATTTCGTTCTCAGTTATTTTCGAATTTCGTACTTATTTGATACTATTCCTTGTTTGCTATTGGTTTAGCCTTTCAATGCTACTTTTTAACAATAAATTGCTCAAGAACTAGAACTTTTCAGAGTTACTGATGAATCAGTTAATTGTATGTAGATCATATTTTAATATGTTTGTGTAATAATTTGATGTTTTCAAAAAGTTAATAGAGGAAAATAAAACTTTATGTCAGTTTTATTGTTAAACAGCAAAATAAATTGCTTATGTATTATAGCCTATATGCTTATAGGCTACTAGCATGTCATGTTGCATGTTATGTTAAGCATAATTAGCATGCTTTATTGTAGACACATTGAAAATCCACTAGTTTGATACTACTGTTTGTATCAAAAGTACACCTAGTCCAATGTAATATGCATAGTTATCTTTCTGATCAGTATCTGGGACCAATGTGTATATTGGTCCCAGTCAGTATCTAGATTGTATTTGACTACAGTATCAATAGATTTAGGGCCTTTTCCAGCTATTTTAGAAAAATGCCCCTGGCTTCAATGTGGAAAAAATATGCAACACGTTTCTACATTTTCGGGAATTTGAGAAATATTTTCTTTGAGTAATAATAACAGCTATTGTGTGACATTTTATGTAAAATCCAGTGTTATTAGAATATAGCACATAGCTTTAAAATCTGACTGTGCCATTTAGCATATCAAGGATGCTGGTGCTCTGATTTTATTTTTTATTATTTTTGCTGATGTTTAGGATTTTTTCGGAAAGTGGGAAACAAGAAGTGTAAAAATGCCAAGAGAAAAAGCAAAGTGTCATAATTAATCAGAAAGTTATTGTGTACAAATGTACTCAGATGGTTGTTCTACATGCTGTATTTTTGCACCAAACATGCAACTCTAATTAGTCTGTTAGGTATGTATTACATGTAGGTAACTATCATTGTTCCTTAGTTTTTGTTTGCCCTTGAAAAATATTGATAATGAATATTACACCAGTCTGCTTCCTTATAAACATTTGGTAAAGTGTACTTTCTTTTTAAATACATTTAAATGATTAAGTTACATTTGTGTTTTGCCTTTAAAATGTAGTTTAGTGATTACTGTCTGTATATTAGCATATGAATGAATACATAACAGTACTGTGTACCTTAGTCATGTTGTGTAAGCATTGCCAACAGTGTACTTCAGTCAAACTTATCTTTGATTGTTTTTTTGTTGATTGTTCAAGTAATGAATATTGTACTTAGAGTTAATTTAATGATTAAAGGGGAGTGTGTTGTAAGTTGAGGAAGAGGTTAAAATGATCATATTTCTTGTTTTTATTTGTGCTATATTTTCCTGATTTTCTATGAACAAATTTCTACTGTGCCAAGATAACCCCCACCTGGGTTGTGTGCAATGCTGAGGATGACATGTACAAATGTCAATAAAATATTCTGTTATCTATACTGCACAGTTTTCTCACTTTGTAATTGAAGTAAATCCACTTCAAGTGCCTATTAAACTAGGGACATTTAGATGGTAAAGCACTGTACACTACTTAGTTATAGGATGAGAGTTTGTAGTGTGTTACTTCTTTATACATCCATTTCACTGTGGTACCACAGTGTAGTATTAAATTTAATTTTCAGATCCCATCTAATGAACGGATGAACCATGTAATAACTGAAAAGACTTGATGAAATATGGGATTCAAATGTCAAACTTGCTGCTGGTAAGATCATATTGGTGTTCATACACACAAATCAAAATGAAAAATGGATAAAGATATTACATTAATAAAAAGTTTTCCCATTAAGCGTATCCATAAACCTGGATGAAATGTTTTTATAACTCTTCAGTTATTAATTAATAAGCCATTAACAAGATTTTACAACATTGTTATCAGTTGTAACAGTTTAGGAGTCTTAGTATGTTGTGTGAGGCTTAATGGTATTTAACAACTGAATTGAATTTGACTCAAGCAATGTTAACAGTTGGTAATTTGCTTGTATTCCTTTAAGGTACATTACATGCTAGGTTATGGAAATGCCAAATCAAAACATTGCAATCTGGATTGGTTGTTGCAGCTGTTTGCTCTCATCAAGATAGAAATGATGATTGATTCTACATATAGTCCACACCTCCATAAACAAAGCATTAGACCAGGAAATAACAGTTAACAAAAGGTAATAGTTAGAATACATGTATCAGATGTAGACATTAACCCATTATTGATAAGACTTTACATGTGTAAATTTAATTATACACTATTAAAATCAACTTCCATCAAACAATAATTCCATTTTGCATTGTTGCCATAAGTTCATCTGTCAAACATCATAGTTGGTTGTCATTGTGTATTATTACATCATATATTGAAATATCATTTTCTGGTTCTATATTGTGATATAGGCATTTAATTAAGTATTGTAAAAAAAGGCATGCTGCATTTTTCACAGGAAAGAATAGTTACAATGTTTTGTTTTTATCAAATTATCTTTTATGTTAAATTCAGCTGCATTTTTGTTGACATTTGTTCAGCCAGATTTACACTTATAAGTATTAGCATTACTATTATTTGCTACTTTACAATTTCAGATTCATGTTTATTAGCAGAGGAATTAAAGGAGAGCAGCATGGTACAAAGTCTTAGCTTTTCCTCATTCGTGTATTATAATTTGAAGTAACTATGAAGGTAATATGACACCCCATTTATACATTACCATGCACAGATACATCACATATATGTCCAACTGAAGCAGATTATATTATATTAGGAAGAACATGATGTTATTTTTATTTATATAGGAGATCACTAACAAATTCTTTATCAAGCAAATGATCTGCCTAACAGCAAACTTGTTATAATATTGTTATGCAATTTAAGTTACAGAAGGAATAAAGTACCATGATTGGCTTCTTCTATGTCATGGTCTTTTAAATGAACGAGTGGAATCTATTTGAGTGTACCTGACTGTGTTAAGCGTTTTATCTTACCTTTATCTATTGGGAGATTTTCAGTTTTGAAAATTTTGTTGTTCACTGTCGCAACGGATTTTATTTTTTTATGTGACAGATACATACAAATATACCACAGTGACCTTATAAGTAAAATATTTTAAGATACCATATATTACCAACTCACTAGAATTCACTACAACATTCTGAAGGTAGAATGATTGTAATGGACATGTCTCCAAACACACATTATCATGGCATTTATATATTCTACCACCATTAACATGATTGTTCATAAAGTTGTAAGATATTTTAATGTCAGTTACAAAAACAGTGATGATTTAAGGTATTATATCCATAACGCTGTACTTATTTTACGTATTTGTTCAATACTACACATAAATGGTAACATTATAAAAATAGTATAGTCCAATTATCATGACTTCTTTGATAGTTACTCCAGGTACGTCAATTTATGTTAGGGCTCATTTTGAAAATTTTGTCAATTTATTGCTTTTGATGAAAAAAGAAAACTGTTAACTTCTGAAAATATTACATGGTAACCTATATTTTTCTTTATTAAATTAGATTGTTATTGTGTTTGTGCATCTTTTACCGTGCCTTTTCATTGCAATGGGTCTTCCTTTTTCTTTAGTCTTCTAAAAATGGGCTTCTTCCATGAGACTACATTGTAAATTAAAAGGGAAATAACCAATGATTATGATTGTTTTTGAAAAATCTCACAAAAAAATCATTTTCTATGATGGAATCCTATAAAAATTATGAAGGTTTCCAAAATCTGTCCTTTCCTTTCGAGATAATAATTTTGGACATTATAGATATCAAACCTTAATGAAGCTACTTGGTACTTGATACTTGGAACTGGTAATAATAAGGCAATAGATCACCTTTTTATATCAACATATTAATTCAGTTTTGATTTTCATGCGCATGTAATTTTCAATGTTTTACTTCTTTATTTCCAGTTAATATGAGTTGCATGTGTGGAGAATCCTCTGCTAAAAGAAATAAGTTCTTTCAACATCAACGAGATGAAAACCACAAGACGTTTTCTATGAAGTACATTGTAATTCGTCGCCTTAATTCCAGAAGCGTACAACTTCATTTTTGACAAAAATGAAGTTTTGGTATCGTTGGATTCGTCTCAAAACGTTCTACAATATGCACTAACTTATATACTTGTAGCTCTAACATGAAGAGGCTAAATCGCTGTGCCACAAACGTCTAATTATTCATTTTCTATTGACCTCACAATCTTTAAACGCGATTTTCTTAAAACGAAAAAAATGAAGTTATATGTTTCTGGAATTAAGGTCACGAATTGTCTTCCTGTTAATGATAAAAAATGTTTGGTATTTCACTTGATGTAAAACTAATAGTCACTACAATACAAATAGGAGAATATATACATGTGTTATTGTTCTTTTCCTAAAGCATTGCTACAATGAATATAAACACAATAATCAGGTATTATAAAATATTGAAATGATCAATAACAGATTTAATAAAAATTGTACTTTGTTCTCATGATACATGGATTATTGAATAACAATTACATACTTTGATTTGTTGTCTTTACATATCTTCAGTAGTGATATTATTATCTAATTGCTCAATTATCGGATAGAATTACAAGATGTGTGAGTGTGCCCTTTGCCCAGGATGTGTCAGTCCGTGTTCAGCGATTTAAAGCATGAAATCCACGACTCCTACTGAGCCCAATTATGTTTGTAAAAGGCACGATATTTCAATAGAATAATTACCATACTACATCATAGAAATAAATAAAGCAGTTAGTAAATTAAAAACCGGTAAATCGGCTGGTTTAGATCAAATTACGAATGACTTTATCAAAGCTAGTTGTCCGCGTTTGTTTCCACTATTTCATAATGTTTTAAATGTAGTATTTGAGTCTGGAATTGTCCCTGAATCATGGTTGAGGGGTTGTATTATACCTATATATAAAAATAAAGGTAATCCAAATAATCCAGATAATTATCGTCCAATTACACTGCTCAGTTGCTTAGGAAAGTTATCTACGTCAATAATGAATGACAGATTAACCTCATTCCTTGAAGACAATGATTTGTTAAGTAATAATCAGGCTGGATTTCAGCACAATTTTTCCACAATTGATAATATTTTTATCATACAAATTCTGTCTGAAATACCTACAGAAAAGGAAACTTTTTTGCGCATTCATTGACTTCCAAAAAGCTTTTGAATTAGTTTGGAGGACAGGTTTTTGGGCTACACTTCGAAGTTTAATATTCATGGTAAATTTTTGACATATGTGGAAAACATCTACAGCAGTATCAAATAATGTGTACGTTTGAATAATAAAACATCTGATTTTTTTCAGTTGCCAAATGTGTCTTAGACAAGGTGAAAATCTTTCTCCAATTTTATTTTCACTTTTTCTCAACGATATTGAACATTTTCTACTTTATGATAATAATTCTGGCATTGAGTTAGAAAATGTAGACTCTGAATTATTCTTCAAACTTATCGTTTTACTCTATGCTGATGACACTGTCATTTTTGCTGATTCTGAATAAAAGTTAATTAGTAGCATTAATTCATTTAATACCTATTGTAATGAATGGAAACTTAGTATTAATTACGGAAAAACTAAAGTCCTAGTATTTGGTGATAACGGAAAAGAAATATAAAGATAAATAATGTCAGTCTTGAAATTTTAGATTCATTTAAATTTTTAGGTCTTTACCTTTCAAAAAATTGAAAGTTTAATGATGCTAAGCAACATATTCTAGAACAAGCCAGGAAGGCACTTTTTCACTTAAGAAAAAAATACGGAATTTAAATCTATCTATAGAATGTCAGATTAAGCTGTTTGATCACACTATCGTTCCAATTTTGACCTATGGTTGTGAAATTTAGGGATATACTGACCTATCATTGATTGAAAAAATGCATACTGATTTTCTCAAATATATACTGCAAGTTAAAAAAGTACATCTCATGTTATGTTGTATGGAGATCTCCATTATCTATTTTTATTATAATGAGAATGATAGTTTTTTGGTATAATCTAATAACGAATGAAAATATAAGTTGTCTTCTTTAATGTATAAGTTTGTTACACAGAATTTTGTTATAATAATGTAGAAAATCCATGGCTTGTTAATGTTGTTGGTTGTATTTGGGTTTAACGCCGTTTTTTCAACAATTTTTCAGTTATATACGGCGAGCTTGTTAATGTAAAGAATATTTTTGATGAATGTGATCTTAGTTTTGCTTGGGTAAATTACTTTTATAATGGATCTAAAACGCATTTATTGTCTCGGGTCCAGCAAACTTTGAAAGACCAGTACTTACAATCATGGAATGAGGCTGTTGGCTGAAAAACAAAATACGTTGATTATAGAATATTTAAAGTGAATCATGGCTTTGAAGATTATTTGAATATTCTACCCGAGAAAAATGCTAGAAGAATTTTTAAGTTTCGGACTTCAAATCATTACCTGCCTATAGAAACTGGTTGTTGGCTAAATATTGAAAGAAATTCTTGAAAATGTTTAAATGTAATTTAAATGAAATCGGAGATGAATTTCATTATGTTTTTAGTTGTTCTTACTTTTCTGATCTCCGATCTCGATTATTGCCAGCTATAAACAGAAAAAATATTCATGCATTTTGTAAATTAATGAATCAACGAGAGCGAAGTACATTACTGAAATTATCTATTTTTTCTTAATCACGTTCTCAAACATAATAAACCCACCTGGCAAAATGTGTAACTCTCTAAATTGTAAGTAATTTTTAAATATCTAATATTGTATTATCATTGTTGTCTGAGATTTATGCACCATCGACACACCTACCGTATCATTATTTTTCTGTATATGTGCTGAGTGAATAAACTATTTAGAATAGATATTGGTGTTATGTTGATTTTTATCTGCTTAGATTTGGGCAAAATATATAATATTGAAAAACACTCCGGATGGGTATTGTGAAATATAACCAGTGGAATACCAGAAATTGTTAAACAATAAACATTAATCACCATCTTTATATCAATTATTACCCAAAATATAATGCAACTATTCACTACATTCATGACGCTCAACACAAAATGTAGGCACACAATTTAAATGACTTCAAAATAAAAATATAAAATTACTCCAATCATTCATAATTATTCAAGCAGAGAGACATTTTATACAGAACACAATCTATAACATAAGGGAAAATTTTCCTGGCCAAACTTTTACTCCGTAAAGCACTTGCGTTGTTTCAATTTGGATTTTAAAGCGTTTCTGACTGTATATCATTATGCGAAATCTTAGCTAAATCCATTATCAGCTCTCGGAATATTTTTGTTTGAGAAGCGAACTATTTCATTTATCAAAAAAAAAAAAAAAAAAACAAAAAAAAAAAACGATGAAAAATAAGCTTCTATTTTAAAACGAGCATTATGTCTGATTTGTTTGGTTCAAATATGTCCAAGTGTTATACGAGTAAATCAGAATTGTCAGTTCTAGACGTTTTTTTTTCTTAAAACACAGGAATTGCATTATAAATATCTTAGTTCAAATTGAATTATATATACGTCGTGTGTACGTTTTTCACGGGTTATATTTTGTTGAAAACACAACAGATTATTTACACATCAGACTGAAAGAGCTATGTACATGTAGCGGCCAATGTTTACTTCTTTTGCATCCAAGATTCATTTTATGCAGTTCGAAATGATAGGACTAACATTGTTGACGAATAGTGTATATCGTGGCCTCTCTATATATTCTTTTATTTATCATGTTTCGGTGGAATAAAGCTTTCAAAATGGTCATAAACTATGACGACAATCAAGGGTACAAAGGTCGCGGATTTCATAGACAATAGTTCGACTAAATGCCTTAATTAATGAGCTTGTTCGATCAGACTAACTTGTAAACAACAAACGTGCTCTTTGTTTCACATACTTATCACACAAACGTCATAATTTATGCATGTAGTCAATGGTAAACAATGCGACTTTTGACTGTGCGTTTTTCAAATGAATCTGCACAAGCCGCGTGTGGCCTGTATTTATCTTATATACAAGAATTCAATGAAAAACAATCGTAATTTCGGAATTAACATGCTTCAACTATCCTATATGTATCGAGCCGCTCGTGTAGTCATTTATTTTTAGACGCTTTTGTTCGAAAAAACGTGCTATATTATAAATAGTTGAGGTCAATTTCAATGACATATATGGGTCAAGGGTTCTGTTTACATATTTCATGGACAGTATATTCTTGAAAACACACAAAATTATGAATAAATCAGATTGAAATGACGAGAATCAGCGCTATGAAGGTCGCGAAATTTGTTGACTCTTTTTTGAGACAATAGATTGAATAAATGCCCTAATTAATGAGCGAGTGTGATGGGAATAACTTGTGAGCGACTACGCTTATTTGCATGTAAGGCATGGTTTTCACTCAAACATCCTAACTTATAGACGTTAATTACTGCTTAACGATGCACGATGTGAGTGTGCATATTTCTAATGAATGTGTACAAGTCGCATGTGGCCTGTATTTTTCTTGTATACAAGAACTCAGTGAAAAACAATCGAATTTTAGCAATTAAAGTTGTTCAAGAATAGCGTACGAAATGGGCGACATGAGTAATCATTTAGGTTTAGACGTTTTTATCTTAAAACACAGGACCTGCATTATAAATATCTTAGTTCAAATTGAATTCTATATACGTCGTGTGTACGTTTTTCACGGGTTATATTTTGTTGGAAACACAATAGATTATTTACACATCAGACTGAAAGAGCTATGTACATGTAGCGGCCAATGTTTACTTCTTTTGCATCCAAGATTCATTTTATGCAGTTCGAAATGATAGGACTAACATAGTTGACGAATAGTGTATATCGTGGCCACTCTATATATTCATTTATTTATGATGGTTCGGTTGAATAAAGCTTCAAAATGGTCAAAATCTATGAAGACAATCATGGGTACAAAGGTCGCGGATTTCATAGACAATAGTTCGACTGAATGCCTTAATTAATGAACTTATTCGATCAGACTAACTTGTAAACAACACGCGTGCTCTTTGTTTCACATACTTATCACACAAACGTCATAATTTATGCATGTTAGTCAATGGTAAACAATGCGACTTTTGACTGTGCGTTTTTCAAATGAATCTGCACAAGCCGAGTGTGGCCTGTATTTATCTTATATACAAGAATTTAATGAAAAACAATCGTAATTTCGGAATTAACATGCTTCAACTATCCTATATGTATCGAGCCGCCCGTGTAGTCATTTATTTTTAGACGCTTTTGTTCGAAAAAACGTGCTATATTATAAATAGTTGAGGTCAATTTCAATGACATATATGGGTCAAGGGTTCTGTTTACATATTTCACGGACAGAACATTCTTGAAAACACACAAAATTATGAATAAATCAGATTGAAATGACGAGAATCAGCGCTATGAAGGTCGCGAAATATGTTGACTCTTTTCAGAGACAATAGATTGAATAAATGTCCTAATTAATGAGCGCGTGTGATGGGAATAACTTGTAAGCGACTTCGCTTATTTCCTTGTAAGGCATGGTTTTCACTCAAACATCCTAACTTATAGACGTTAATTACTGCTTAACGATGCACGATGTGAGTGTGCATATTTGTAATGAATGTGTACAAGCCGCGTGTGGCCTGTATTTTTCTTGTATACAAGAACTCAGTGAAAAACAATCGAATTTTAGCAATTAAAGTTGTTCAAGAATAGCGTACGAAATGGGCGACATGAGTAATCATTTAGGTTTAGACGTTTTTATCTTAAAACACAGGACCTGCATAATAAATATCTTAGTTCAAATTGAATTCTATATACGTCGTGTGTACGTTTTTCACGGGTTATATTTTGTTGAAAACACAATAGATTATTTACACATCAGACTGAAAGAGCTATGTACATGTAGCGGCCAATGTTTACTTCTTTTGCATCCAAGATTCATTTTATGCAGTTTGAAATGATAGGACTAACATTGTTGACGAATAGTGTATATCGTGGCCACTCTATATATTCATTTATTTATCATGTTTCGGTTGAATAAAGCTTTCAAAATGGTCATAAACTATGACGACAATCAAGGGTACAAAGGTCGCGGATTTCATAGACAATAGTTCGACTAAATGCCTTAATTAATGATCTTGTTCGATCAGACTAACTTGTAAACAACAAACGTGCTCTTTGTTTCACATACTTATCACACAAACGTCATAATTTATGCATGTTAGTCAATGGTAAACAATGCGACTTTTGACTGTGCGTTTTTCAAATGAATCTGCACAAGCCGCGTGTGGCCTGTATTTATCTTTTACACAATCGTAATTTCGGAATTAATATGGTTCAACTATCCTATATGTATCGAGCCGCCCGTGTAGTCATTTATTTTTAGACGCTTTTGTTCGAAAAAACGTGCTATATTATAAATAGTTGAGGTCAATTTCAATGACATATATGGGGTCAAGGGTTCTGTTTACATATTTCACGGACAGTATATTCTTGAAAACACACAAAATTATGAATAAATCAGATTGAAATGACGAGGATCAGCGCTATGAAGGTCGCGAAATTTGTTGACTCTTTTCAGAGACAATAGATTGAATAAATGTCCTAATTAATGAGCGCGTGTGATGGGAATAACTTGTAAGCGACTTCGCTTATTTGCTTGTAAGGCATGGTTTTCACTCAAACATCCTAACTTATAGACGTTAATTACTGCTTAACGATGCACGATGTGAGTGTGCATATTTCTAATGAATGTGTACAAGCCGCGTGTGGCCTGTATTTTTCTTGTATACAAGAATTCAGTGAAAAACAATCGAATTTAGCAATTAAAGTTGTTCAAGAACAGCGTACGAAATGGGCGACATGGGTAATCATTTAGTTTTAGACGCTTTTTCCTTAAAACACAGGACTTGCATTATAAATATCTTAGTTCAAATTGAATTCTATATACGTCGTGTGTACGTTTTTCACGGGTTATATTTTGTTGAAAAACACAATAGATTATTTACACATCAGACTGAAAGAGCTATGTACATGTAGCGGCCAATGTTTACTTCTTTTGCATCCAAGATTCATTTTATGCAGTTCGAAATGATAGGACTAACATTGTTGACGAATAGTGTATATCGTGGCCACTCTATATATTCATTTATTTATCATGTTTCGGTTGAATAAAGCTTTCAAAATGGTCATAAACTATGACGACAATCAAGGGTACAAAGGTCGCGGATTTCATAGACAATAGTTCGACTAAATGCCTTAATTAATGAGCTTGTTCGATCAGACTAACTTGTAAACAAACAAACGTGATCTTTGTTTCACATACTTATCACACAAACGTCATAATTTATGCATGTTAGTCAATGGTAAACAATGCGACTTTTGACTGTGCGTTTTTCAAATGAATCTGCACAAGCCGCGTGTGGCCTGTATTTATATTATATATAAGAATTCAATGAAAAACAATCGTAATTTCGGAATTAATATGGTTCAACTATCCTATATGTATCGAGCCCCCCGTGTAGTCATTTATTTTTAGACGCTTTTGTTCGAAAAAACGTGCTATATTATAAATAGTTGAGGTCAATTTCAATGACATATATGGGTCAAGGGTTCTGTTTACATATTTCACGGACAGTATATTCTTGAAAACACACAAAATTATGAATAAATCAGATTGAAATGACGAGAATCAGCGCTATGAAGGTCGCGAAATTTGTTGACTCTTTTCAGAGACAATAGATTGAATAAATGTCCTGATTAATGAGCGCGTGTTATGGGAATAACTTGTAAGCGACTTCACTCAAACATCCTAACTTATAGACGTTAATTACTGCTTAACGATGCACGATGTGAGTGTGCATATTTCTAATGAATGTGTACAAGCCGCGTGTGGCCTGTATTTTTCTTGTATACAAGAATTCAGTGAAAAACAATCGTAATTTCGGAATTAATATGGTTCAACTATCCTATATGTATCGAGCCACCCGTGTAGTCATTTATTTTTAGACGCTTTTGTTCGAAAAAACGTGCTATATTATAAATAGTTGAGGTCAATTTCAATGACATATATGGGTCAAGGGTTCTGTTTACATATTTCACGGACAGTATATTCTTGAAAACACACAAAATTATGAATAAATCAGATTGAAATGACGAGAATCAGCGCTATGAAGGTCGCGAAATTTGTTGACTCTTTTCAGAGACAATAAATTGAATAAATGTCCTAATTAATGAGCGCGTGTTATGGGAATAACTTGTAAACGACTTCGCTTATTTGCTTGTAAGGCATGGTTTTCAATCAAACATCCTAACTTATAGACGTTAATTACTGCTTAACGATGGATGATGTGAGTGTGCATATTTCTAATGAATGTGTACAAGCCGCGTGTGGCCTGTATTTTTCTTGTATACAAGAATTCAGTGAAAAACAATCGAATTTTAGCAATTAAAGTTGTTCAAGAATAGCGTACGAAATGGGCGACATGAGTAATCATTTAGGTTTAGACGTTTTTTTTCTTAAAACACAGGACCTGCATTATAAATATCTTAGTTCAAATTGAATTCTATATACGTCGTGTGTACGTTTTTCACGGGTTATATTTTGTTGAAAAACACAATAGATTATTTACACATCAGACTGAAAGAGCTATGTACATGTAGCGGCCAATGTTTACTTCTTTTGCATCCAAGATTCATTTTATGCAGTTCAAAATGATAGGACTAACATTGTTAACGAATATTGTATATCGTGGCCACTCTATATATTCATTTATTTATCATGTTTCGGTTGAATAAAGCTTCAAAATGGTCAAAAACTATGACGACAATCAAGGGTACAAAGGTCGCGGATTTCATAGACAATAGTTCGACTAAATGCCTTAATTAATGAGCTTGTTCGATCAGACTAACTTGTAAACAACAAACGTGCTCTTTGTTTCACATACTTATCACACAAACGTCATAATTTATGCATGTAGTCAATGGTAAACAATGCGACTTTTGACTGTGCGTTTTTCAAATGAATCTGCACAAGCCGCGTGTGGCCTGTATTTATCTTATATACAAGAATTCAATGAAAAACAATCGCAATTTCGGAATTAATGAGGTTCAACAATCCTATATGTATCGCGCCGCCCGTGTAGTCATTTATTTTTAGACGCTTTTGTTCGAAAAAACGTGCTATATTATAAATAGTTGAGGTCAATTTCAATGACATATATGGGTCAAGGGTTCTGTTTACATATTTCACGGACAGTACATTCTTGAAAACACACAAAATTATGAATAAATCAGATTGAAATGACGTGAATCAGCGCTATGAAGGTCGCGAAATATGTTGACTCTTTTCAGAGACAATAGATTGAATAAATGTCCTAATTAATGAGCGCGTGTGGTGGGAATAACTTGTAAGCGACTTCGCTTATTTCCTTGTAAGGCATGGTTTTCACTCAAACATCCTAACTTATAGACGTTAATTACTGCTTAACGATGCACGATGTGAGTGTGCATATTTGTAATGAATGTGTACAAGTCGCGTTAGGCCTGTTTTTTTCTTGTATACAAGAACTCAGTGAAAAACAATCGAATTTTAGCAATTAAAGTTGTTCAAGAATAGCGTACGAAATGGGCGACATGAGTAATCATTTAGGTTTAGACGTTTTTTTCTTAAAACACAGGACCTGCATTATAAATATCTTAGTTCGAATTGAATTCTATATACGTCGTGTGTACGTTTTTCACGGGTTATATTTTGTTGAAAACACAATAGATTATTTACACATCAGACTGAAAGAGCTATGTACATGTAGCGGCCAATGTTTACTTCTTTTGCATCCAAGATTCATTTTATGCAGTTCGAAATGATAGGACTAACATTGTTGACGAATAGTGTATATCGTGGCCACTCTATATATTCATTTATTTATCATGTTTCGGTTGAATAAAGCTTCAAAATGGTCAAAAACTATGACGACAATCAAGGGTACAAAAGTCGCGGACTTCATAGACAATAGTTCGACTAAATGCCTTAATTAATGAGCTTGTTCGATCAGACTAACTTGTAAACAACAAACGTGCTCTTTGTTTCACATACTTATCACACAAACGTCATAATTTATGCATGTTAGTCAATGGTAAACAATGCGACTTTTGACTGTGCGTTTTTCAAATGAATCTGCACAAGCCGCGTGTGGCCTGTATTTATCTTTTACACAAGAATTCAATGAAAAACAATCGTAATTTCGGAATTAATATGGTTCAACTATCCTATATGTATCGAGCCGCCCGTGTAGTCATTTATTTTTAGACGCTTTTGTTCGAAAAAACGTGCTATATTATAAATAGTTGAGGTCAATTTCAATGACATATATGGGTCAAGGGTGCTGTTTACATATTTCACGGACAGTATATTCTTGAAAACACACAAAATTATGAATAAATCAGATTGAAATGACGAGAATCAGCGCTATGAAGGTCGCGAAATTTGTTGACTCTTTTCAGAGACAATAGATTGAATAAATGTCCTGATTAATGAGCGCGTGTTATGGGAATAACTTGTAAGCGACTTCGCTTATTTGCTTGTAAGGCATGGTTTTCACTCAAACATCCTAACTTATAGACGTTAATTACTGCTTATAGATGCACGATGTGAGTGTGCATATTTCTAATGAATGTGTACAAGCCGCGTGTGGCCTGTATTTTTCTTGTATACAAGAATTCAGTGAAAAACAATCGAATTTACAAAATGTGTCGCCCAAAGAATAAAAATAAAGTTTTGGTTTTATATTGTTGCAAACTCATTGCAGCCAGACGCTCTTTTTTCCTTAAAACACAGGACCTGCATTATAAATATCTTAGTTCAAATTGAATTCTATATACGTCATGTGCACGTTTTTCACGGGTTATATTTTGTTGAAAACACAATAGATTATTTACACATCAGACTGAAAGAGCTATGTACATGTCGCGGCCAATGTGTACTTATTTTGCATCCAAGATTCATTTTATACAGTTCGAAATGATAGAACTAACATTGTTGACGAATAGTGTATATCGTGGCCACTCTATATATTCATTTATTTATGATGGTTCGGTTGAATAAAGCTTCAGAATGGTCAA